>SWBG01000081.1:0-88160 GCA_023848605.1 Aureobasidium sp. EXF-10728
TGGTCACCCACCGTAGTACTAATCTGCCGTTCAACTGCTTATGTATGGCAGAGCGGACGGGATGCCCAGTTTTCAGCTGACTGTGGCCGTATGTGCTAGGTGTGTCATCTCTTCCGAATATGACTCTGTCCATTCAGCAGGACTCAGATCAACTCGATCCAGATGGGCAAGCTGTGAGCGCAAAAACGTGTGACCATGTGGCCAGCATTCAACAACAGCGCAGACAGTCACTTGACAATCGACGCAAGCTGGACGCAGTACGATGGACGACGTGTCGCAAGATAACAGCGTCCGGAGAGACAGGCCGGTGGTTTCTCAAGCAACTGGTGTTGAGCAAAGATAAGAACGCAATCAATGATGAGCCGGTTCAAGGCGGGCGACGAGTCAAGGACAAACGCAGCTGGAGGCGGAGGTGCGGGCGGACTTGCTCGAAGCTCTAGCGCACGGCCCAAAAAAAAGTCGCGACGAGGTCGGCGTTGGTGCATGAGCAACTCAGCGTAATCCATATCGCGTGCATTTTCCCTCCTTCTAGTTGTCGTCTCGCTCGCTGTTCCTCCTTGTTCGACCCCGTTCATACTCTGTCCATTCTTTCCCCGAGTCTCTTCGCTCACTCACACGCACATCACAATGGTCAACATCCCCTCCCCCAAAGATGCCTTGTCCAAGGAGTACAAGAAGGAGTCGACCGCTGCTAGAGTCCTCGGTGCTGGTGCGCAACTTGTCGTCACTTCAGGCACGATCACACAACTAACTCGAAGCAGGTTCCGCTGGTATCGCCGAGCTCGCCGTTTTCCACCCCGTCGACACCATCGCCAAACGCCTCATGAGCAACCAAGGCAAGATTGTCGGCATGAACCAGTTCAACTCGGTCATCTTCAAGGACAAGGCCACTGCTCCCATTGGCACTCGCTTCTTCTCTCTGTTCCCCGGTCTCGGCTATGCCGCCGCCTACAAGGTCATGCAGCGCGTCTACAAGTACGGTGGTCAGCCCTTCATGCGCGACTACCTGGCCAAGAACCACGCCGACATCTTCTACAACACTTTCGGCAAGAGCAACGGCAAGGCCATCATGCACGCCACTGCTGGCAGGTAAGGCTCGACGAGGACCCTCGACTCTACCAAGGCGCATAACTGACAACCCTCAGTCTGATCGGTATTGGTGAAATTGTCATTCTCCCTCTCGACGTGCTCAAGATCAAGCGTCAAACAAACCCCGAGGCTTTCCGCGGTCGCGGTCTTTTCAGAATTATTGCCGACGAGGGCTTCGGTCTCTACAGAGGTTGGGGCTGGACTGCCGCCCGCAACGCTCCTGGTTCTTTCGCTGTACGTACACTCGACTCGTCTCTGGCAGGAACATTTCACTGACGCATAATCCAGCTCTTCGGTGGTAGCGCTGCTGCCAAGGAATACTTCTTCAAGCTCTCCGACTACAACAGTGCCACCTGGTTCCAGAACTTCATCGCCTCGATTGCCGGTGCCTCTGCTTCGCTCATCGTCTCGGCTCCTCTCGACGTCGTCAAGACCCGCATCCAGAACCGCAACTTCGAGGCCAAGGAGTCTGGTTTCCGCATCATCTCCAACATGGCCAAGCACGAGGGCATGACCTCCTTCTTCAAGGGTCTTACACCCAAGCTTCTGATGACTGGCCCTAAGCTCGTCTTCAGTTTCTGGCTGGCTCAGACTCTTATTCCTGCTTTCAACAAGATGCTCTAGACGATTTAGACGCCATGATGTAAGAGTTTACGCGATAGTTGCCGTCTGAAGGGAGAGGCGGAGAGCGATTTGTTTAATAGCTGCATCGGGCTGCAGGGGCAGTCGGATCGGGTGTACAATGTTTGGGGATATATGGGAATTTGCAAACGGCCAGCCATGCTTCTTGAATTGTAACATAGAAAAAGGACGGCGCACGATGGAAACGATACCTCTTCTCTACCTTTTGACTGCTGCATCTGTCCAGAAAGATCAGAAAGACCAAACAATGGTTCGACCTCCTGTCGCTCCCGCTCGGGCACTCCCGAGGCTTGGGCAGCACGCGGTCCCGGCGCTTGGTGACGGAGCGCATACAGCAAATCGCTAAGCGCGTCCAATCAATTAATCGAGCAATCTAGAGGGTGACTGAAAGTGTGTTGCAGTGTGCGGGTTACCAGCCTCACTTACCCGTAGACCTGACGTCGCCTTTGTTTTCACTCCCCTTGTTGTTGCACATTCACACCGCCGCCGCACAGCCAGCCTGGCCGTTGCGGATAGTCGTTTTCCTTGACACATAACGCTCATCCTCCGCAGGTTCGGCAGGCACGGTCGAACCAAACCCCGGATTAAATTATCAAAGTTGATTGCTCGCAATGTCGCGCTCACAATCAGCTCGCCGTGGCGATGGACTCGACGCAAAACACCAACATCGCCGCGCCAGCAGCACCCCGGGCCCTGGCGATGATTTCCACGCTGGGTAAGTTGTTGACCAACATGAACGCATCCGTATAGTGCCCAACTGAACAAACAACTCAGCTTCGTCAAACGCTTGGTCGGCGTCCTGGACAATCACGGCAAAGTCATCAAAAAGAACGCCAATTTCCTGAGCGAAATCTCATCCACTCTCCGAAGTCACTCGTACTCGAAATTGCCACGTCCTGTCAGTGAACCAGCACTAAAGGTCCCTACCACACCTGTCGCTCAGGCTACGACACCCAACGACAGCGCTGTCGAGTCTAGCCCTGAGTTTATGCCGCCTACGCCTCCTGACACGCCCACTATCGAAATCTCCGACTGGGCTTACCAACCACCCATGCCCAGCAGCAGACAAGCCTGCGAGCAGCCAAAGGTTCCCAAGATCGTCATCAAGGACCACAGCACTTCGACCTCCACCGTTATCAGCGCCCCTCTCGACGCCATTATGGACCTTTCCATCACTTCCTCCGACGATGCTGACGCCGTCGTGACCACTTCCGACATGACTGCCACACCTGCCGACAAGCACAGCACCGCCTTGGTCCCCGTAAACAAGAACTCCATCAGACTCTCCAACAAGGGCTCGTCCTCCTCCACAACTCCCTCGACCGCCCAGACTACCCCCAACATGTCCGCTTCTGCTTCCTCTGAATCCAACTCGGTCGATCAGATTACTGCGTCCGAGGAGGACATTGCCCAGTGGTATGCCTACCATGCAGACCGCGCCGCTAAGAGCTTGCGCTACGACCTGCGTGAGATTGACCTGAAGATGGATCGTTTCGTCCGCCGCATCACCGACCTGAACTCGCAGTGCTCGGCTCTCAGCGATCTCATGTCGTCCAATGCCTCGAACGCTCTCAACCCCAACACCCAGCAGCATCGTCGTACTAGAAGTACCCCGGCTGTCCAGGGCAACGACTACTTCACCCGCAAGGAAAAGGAAATCCGTGACGACATCAAGGAGGCTTTCCAGGGTCTTCGCTCAGCACTCGCCTTCTACCGCAAGCAGCGCGTGGCCCCTCTCGAGCTCGTCAATGCCAAAGCTGACGTTGTCATGCCTGGCTACTGGTCCATGGACGCTTACGGCAAGCGTCGCGCTCTCTTCCACTTTTACAATCGCAACAGAGACATTTCCAGACCTGGTGATCGCGCTCGCTACCACGACGCCATGGCTCTCTTGGACGCTTGTACGGCCATGTCGCTGAACCAGGAGTTTGTCGACAAGATTGACAGATGGGAGAGCCAGATCGGTGCCATGAAGAGTCAGTCTGGTGCCGACACGGTCATCCCTTGAACAAGTTGTGATTATGAGTCACAGCTTGGCCACCGTCCAATACTCATGTTCCCTGGCACAGTCAGTCGGGGTTTCACATGCCTTCTTTTTCTGTTTCTCCACGCATCTTGCATGGCATTGGCGCCCCTCGACAATTCGCTTTTCTCTTTCAATAAGGTTTCTTTTGTCTTGTTGTCGTCTTTTGTTTCCCGGTGGATCCCCTTCCTGTGGCGTCCGTTTCTTCACGAGTTAATGATGGATGCATGTTTCATGTGGCCGGCGCGCTTCGAAAAGATACCCCCATTTGTCTTTTGTTTCTTGTCTTTTGATGCTCTCTGGACACACTGTACAGTCCTTTCAAACTTGGCATTGCGCTGTAATTATTTTCCTCTTTTTCTTCTTTCTTTTTCGATCATGGAGCGCAAAGGAAGCAAAGCAAAGCGAGACTGCAAATTGTGCAAAGTTGAATACAAACCTC
The DNA here is from genome assembly GCA_023848605.1 of Aureobasidium sp. EXF-10728. NCBI lineage: Eukaryota > Fungi > Ascomycota > Dothideomycetes > Dothideales > Saccotheciaceae > Aureobasidium > Aureobasidium sp. EXF-10728. The sequence goes on from SWBG01000081.1 coordinate 4,197, forward strand.
TAATTACCTCTACTGTCTATCCCTTGTCTTGTCCCCTGGTATCAGAGCCTTATTGCTGCTTTGATCTCATCAACATATCGATTGCCAAACCATAAGCCTCGTCACGCTTGCGTTCCTGGTGCGAGCCAGGAGCAGCCCTCTTATCCCATGCATGTCCACACTTGTCCATGCGTCTGAGCACTACACTCTCTCCATGTCTCTCTGCGACACGCTTGGCCAGACGCTCCGTTTCCAGACACAGACTGTCGCGTCCGCAGGTAATGAACAACGAGTTCGCGGGGTAATTATCCACAGGACCCAGCGCAGGCGAGACGCGAGGATCCGCCTTGTCGGGATCCAAACGCAGGTACGAGGCGTCGAACAAACGAGCCATCGTTGCCGTCATATCACTGCCTCTGCCGTCGTCTTCAGGAGGCGATTTGGACTCTGGCGTCATGGACAGATCTGTGGGTGGATAAAAAGCCAACAGCGCGTTGAATGTATCCTTGGGAAAAGTCGAGGCGGCAGCAACGCAAGCCATGTTTGCACCAGCGCTGAAACCGGAAATGGCGAGTTGAGACGTCGAGTACTTGTCAGGTTGACCGAGGACCCAGTTTACAATGTCTTCGGCGTCGTTGTGGCATGCTGGCCAGGGATACTCTGGTGCAAGGCTGTATTGGATATCGAGGACCGAGTAAGGTGTTGAAGAGCAAATTTTGCGGCAGAAAAAGTCGTCGGAGCCGTGCAGAGGGAATACGAAGCCCGAGCCGTGGAAGTTGATCAAAAGCGGTGATGGGATTCCAGGGGCGAATGAAGTCGACATGTAGACATGAGCTTTGATGTTGCGGCCGGATCTGGATGGAATCTGCAAGATGGAGTCTGGTGAGGGGTTTGGCATCATGCCGCTCCACCACACACTAAGGCGGGCAAAGGTGACGAGCGCCTTGAGGCGCAAGTACCTGAAGAGGTTCTTCAGAGCGAGTAACATGTCGGGTTGAAGGTCACGCTGGAGCGAAAGATCGTCTTGAAGAGGGAAGACGTCGATATTTACCCAGCGAGGTGGCCCGCGCCGGCATCTTCCAGACTCCGTACATGTCCGCGACTGTCATCAAGGAGATAGGCGCAACGGCGGCAAGTTAGAGGGCAATCAGAGAGAAAATAAATGCGATGGGCGTGCGCCGTGTCGCGAGCGGTATAGCTCGATCGGGAGAAGCGACTGTCGCGGAACGTGGCCGCCCCACTTGGCAAAGGATGATTTGTGTCAGGGTTTGATGGCTCAAACATGGCGTGTTCATCTTCTACATGGTGACCACGATATGTTGTGATACGTCTAGAGATCTTACCCAGCAATTTTGTAGCTGTGAGAAAGTCGAATAGGGAAGGAGTGAAGCGCGATGGTCACGCTGACAACAATGACGTTTCTGTGTTTGCACGATCGACTTTGGATCTAAACTTCCAGCCATAACTGTTCGAGAACACAAACATAACCATCACATCAAACCTATTCCTATCTCTCGAACATCGCACTACATCGCTAAGCATGAGTACCGGCAGTCAATCCTACGGTCAGCTGGTGCGTCTTCGCGCCCTCACCCCATCACAGCTACCTGCCCATCCCGACCTGGCAGCATTGCAAGCCGGCGCCCCGGCACTGCCAGACCTGGAAATCTTCATCACCAGCATCTTGACCGAAGCCTCGACTTTCATGACCGACTACCTGCCAAACAACTTTGCCATCAAGGACCGCTCGAAAAAATCTCCGCCCGCAAAGGCTACCATTCAACTTCTGGCTCACGAGATTTCTGCTCATCAATTGGGTCCCAATGCACACGATGAGGCATGGTTTGCACGTACGAGTCTTCACGAGAACAAAAAGGAACTGGGCACTGCCAACTGGGATGAATTCGAAGCTGGTATTCTTGACGACCACAGTCTGCACGAGTCTCAGTACACTCCGGATGTGTTTGATGCCCACAAGGTCCTGTCCTGGGATCCCAAGTTGGCCGAGAAGCAAGCCAAGGTTGGAAACTGGGTCAAAGTTGGCTTGAACAGTGAGTCTTGATCAATCTCATGAACGGTACATGTAGCTAATATGAGATGTCATCAGTCTTTGAGATGGGTCATCATATCCCACCTCCTCTAGATAACCGCGCCTTCCCGGTGCTTGTTGTCACGGCTCGCTCGGCTGGTCCCAAAGACCCATCCTTCCTGGTCGTCCAGATTCCAGTCGACATCACAAAGCTTGACAAGGCGATGTACTCCACACAGAAGAACAAGCTTGCAGGTGACACTGCCGAAAAGAAGAAGCCCGTCACCCTTGGCCAGTACGTCAGCATCGAGCGCTGTACTATGGTTGAGGACATCAACGTAAAGTGGCAGATGGCCACAGCCAGCGATGCAAAGGGCAATCTGCCAATGTGGGCACAGAAGATGGGCATTCCTGCTGCTATCATCAAGGATGTCGGTCTTTTCATTGATTGGAACGACAAGAAGAAAGGATGAGTTGTTGAGCGTTGCATTGTCTCTTTACTTCGATACCCCTGAGTTTCCACCCTGAGCCAAGTTCTTGATTTGTTCTGAAATCGTTCAACCAACATTTCTCGACTTCCATGCTTCACGATGTATGGTCACTCTGTGTAAAAGTGCTCGTGCATCAAAGCCAATCTACAGCTTGTGCTTCTTCTCGCCCGAAGCAATCTTCCTAAACTGCTCCTGCGGCACACCACTGACGAATCGGTCCAACCCGCCAAAGACCTCGGCAACACCCTGAGCATCCAAAAGCTCCCTCTCGGGTCTTCTGATCAACTTCTTGATACCCAAAAGACTCTCAGGGATCAAATGCTTGCCGAGCCGATCATCAACCTCTTGCAGCACCAACTCCAAAAACTTGTCGCTGTCGCCCGGCTTTACATCCATGACACCATTCACATAACCCACACTAACCAACTCCTCACACGTCAACCTCTTACTCATAATCAGCGCCTCATTGGCCTTTGAAATGCCCAATCTGGACACAAAGGCCCTGCTGGAACCGCCCTCTGCCACTAACCCCAGACTGCTGAAGGGAGTCAGGATAAACGTGTGCGGAGCCGCGTACACGAAATCTGCAAAGCCAGTCAGGGCGGCAGAGAGGCCCACGGCAGGGCCATTCAAAGCGGCGATTAGGATCTTGGGGTGTGTGTAGAAGGCGTGTGTGATGTGCAGGTTTTGAGCGACGAAGCCTTGGAGGTAGTGGCGTTGGGTGTCGGTGTCTTTTGGGGGTGCTTTTGAGATTGAGACGTCGGCGCCTCTGGGCTCTTTGTTAGTATCTCTTTTTCCGGATGGTTTGTTTTGGGAAGATGCATGAACGTACGCTGAAAAGTATCTGCCTTTGCCTGTCAGGATTGTAATGTAGATGTTTTCCATGGCGGCGACTTGTTGCATCACTTTGGCGAGGCGGAAGTAGTGGTCTCCATTGAGTGCGTTCAGCTTCTTTGGCAGATTGAGGGTGATGATGGCGATGTGCCCTCTGGTCTCCAGAGTGACTTCCTGCTCGACTTGAGACATTGCTGATATTGTTGTTGTTATAGTGTATATCTTCTTTGGTATGTGAGGACGAAGTGGTTCTCCAAAGAGCAAGAGTCGCGATTCAGGTGTCGAAGCTCCCTCCAGTTGTCTTTACCTAGGCAACTTTTCGTGGGAGCCGTTGGGGTGTGGGGTACCGAGGCATTGTTTACTGCGGCACGCACGCGAAAGGGTCCTTTTTCGGATACTACTCCCGAAAACCCTGAGTGCTTGCTATATTTGGTTATCTTGAGATACTGCGAATCAGAAAGCTTGACTGGTCTCTGCTTGTTATGAAGTTCTCGGACTGTATCGCTCGATTGATCGTGGAGTTTCTCTTTTTCTCTTGAATCGTGTGACTGGTGTGACAAAGTCTTTGCCATTCAAATCAACAAGCCGAGTCACTTTGCGAATTGAGATTTGTTAGAAACAGGGTGGTTCAGTGTACGTACCATACACGCTTACAATAACTGTTTAGCAAGCTAGCTTCGCAGCGAGCCTCTTACATCACCTCTTACATTGTGCGTTCTGGCTGACTATTCTTCCTTCTGCAGGATGTACAAAACATGAGAGAGCTGGTGACAGGGTGATGATGCTGACAAGACTGTCAAAGATAGACTATGCTCGAAGAGCGATATTGCAACAACCTGCCCGGAAGAGATATCTCTGCTGGCAAAAGCTAGAATCCAGATGGAGAAGTTATGGAATGACAGGAAAAGCATGTGACAAAAGACAGGAGCAAGTTGCAGCAAGAAAAAGAAGCCGAGGCGCTCCGCGCAAGCTACGTCAGTCAGCAAATGAGCAGCCAGCAGCCAGCACGAACAAAATGCAAGGGCTCATGAAGCTCCCAGGAAGACGAGGCTTCAAACCTTTTGTCGCGATATATCGATATCACAGCATACGCACAACAATGGCATACACTACATTCGAGGGGACACACACAACGGACGACGGCGTCGAGTTGTACACCAAAACGTGGAAGGTGTCGGACGATGCAGCCAAGGCACGCATGCTGTTTGTGCATGGCTTCAGCGACCACTGCAACAATTACCCCGTCCTGTTTGAGAGCCTGGCGACCCAGGGCATCGACGTCTATGCCTTTGACCAACGGTAGACTTTTGCTTCCTCTCACTTCCATCCCTGCAACACCTTGACTGACATTTCTCACGCAAAACAGAGGCTGGGGCCGCTCCGTCCACAGCAAACATGAGCGCGGCCTCACAGGTCCCACCACCCGCGTCCTCGCCGACATAACCAGCATGCTACGCACCCTACTCCCCACCCCCGTGCCCCTCTTCCTCATGGGCCACAGCATGGGCGGCGCCGAAATCCTGCACTACGCCTCCACCGGCCCCTCCGAGATCCTCTCCCAGATCCGGGGCTTCATCGCCAGCGCACCCCTGATCAGTCTGCACTCTGATACCCGCCCCTTCAAAGCCACCGTATACGCTGGTCGCCTCGCCGGCCGCGTGTTGCCGAAGTTCCAACTCGTGCAGAAGTTGGACAGTAAATGGTTGAGCAGAGACGCCGAGCAGAACAAACTCTGGGAGCAGGATGAACTGTGTCACGACACGGGGACTCTAGAAGGTCTGGCAGGGATGCTGGACCGAGGCCTCCAACTCGAGAGCTTCAAGGTGTTGCCAAAGGAAACCGCAGGAGAAGGTGGAAAGACTAGATTGTTGGCTTTGCATGGGACCAGCGATCATGTGAATGCTTACGAGGCTACCAAGGCGTATGTCGAGCAGTGCAGTGAGTTGAGTGACAAGGAGCTCAAGAGTTACGATGGTTGGTATCATAACAGTGAGTTTTTTCTTCATTCTTCCTTCTTTCTTCTGGCTTGTAAAATGTCATTGCTAATTGGTTTTTGAAACAGTGCATGCCGAACCCGGTGATGACAAGCTCCTTTTCGCAAACCACGTCTCTGAATGGATATTGCAAAGATCAGAGCCTCAAGACGCCAAGTCGAAACTTTGATCCACGACCTTTATGAAGGATACTCGCAAATCATGTCTGGATAGACACCAGAATCGATTGTTTGAACAAAGAGGAAGAGAAAGATCTGTTCATGAGCAGAGTTTGGTTACACAAGTCTATATTCTATAATTCTATAATTGCCATCTATTTGGGTATCATTTTCGCAGCAAACAAACAAAAAAGACCATGTTTGGTTTTCTTTGATGTAAGGTCTTCCCAAAAACAAACGCCGAGTTTTGCCGTCTATACTTTCCCCCCAAGTCTATTTCGAATGCAAATCGCTTCTGAAAAGTGAACAAAAAAAAGTGAAGTTGCCTGTCCTTGACAAAAGTGGAAAGAGCAAGTCGGAGTCGTGTGTGTGGCACGAGAGATGGTGGATCGACGACGAGTCAAGCTTGTTGTTGCGCCTGACACACAATCTCCGATTTTGTTTGCTCCTCGAGTCAAGACAGCTCTCAAAGCGCTGCGCTAAGTGACAAGTTTCTCCAGACCGTCGCGGTTTGGTTTGGAACATCTGTCTGACTCACAAATGGCGGCGCACACCGCCATCAAGGCAGCGAGTGGAGTACCTCGGAGAGGCCATCCCTGGTCCCTAGTCTCGGTGTCTGTGCCTTTGGAAGACACATTTGGGGGCTCAGGGGTTGTGGTCGAAGCCAGACTGCCCACCTAGGCCAGAGTACGCGTTGCGCGAGTTTTGGTACGCGGCCTGTAACTGCGCTGGCGTTTGAATACCATTGTACGCAGGCGCAGATGTCATCATGGGGAAACCATTACTCGTGGGACCAGGAAGCTTGAAATCGTCCGGGTAGGCGGATTGGAAGAGTTGAGGGCCTACGGATTGGGGGGGAGGACTGCCCCCGAAAGGCGTCGAGTCACCGCTCGCAGGATTGCTGCTGTCGTAAATCTCGTCGATTCTGCCACGACCGGTGGGCATGGAGACCATGCTGAAACCTGGCGTGGGCATTTGAGGGAGGGTGTCGTTGATTTTGGAGAGGAGCAGAGGGAGATATCGTTGTTGGCCGCCACGGAGGGTCGAAATGAGAGAGAGGAATTGGTTGAGGTAATCGCGGGGACCGTACTCGAAAGTGTGTTGCTCAAAGGGCACGCACGACATGACGTCGGTCAAGGTGCATGCGACATCGAAAAGCTTCTCGACAAGTCCGATGCCGTGAACTTCCATGGCGGCCTGTGAGAAGCCACTAGTCGCGGCAATCAGGTCTCTTGAAATCTCGATGGGATACTTGAAGCTCATAGTGTTGTCTGAGGCAGCCGATGACAGGTAGCCATGGCTGATGGAGAGCTGCCACACCATTGTTCGGAGCCATTGTTGCGATGTTCTCAGATCGACGGCTTGACTCTCGGTGCTGTGCAGGTAGGCTGGAAGCGCTTCCGCGAGCTGGTTCTGCAATCTTGCCAGCCACTCAGTCGAGCAACCGACACGAGCCTTGTTCCAGAGCCCAACAAAGGTATCGTCAAACGGCTTGAAAAGTGTAACGAGGTGTATAAATCCACTGAGCTCGACTGTTTCTGCGGGGTCGTCGTTGAGAGTGGGAAGGTTGATGGTAGCGTGTAGGGTTAGGGGACGGTGACGCTGGATGGCATATGCTCTGCAAAGACAATGTTAGTAATGCTTTAGGTCTCCTCTTCGGTGTAACTTGCCTCTCGGTGATGAACAAAAGCCAGTACAGTCGTCGGCGTCGCGAAGTCTCGACAAGGTCGCCTTGACTGTAGTGGTTTTCGTCTTGCATGCCCATAATCTGCGCTAACGTTGTTGCTTCGCGAAGGTGGAACCATGCGGTGTTGTGCTTGTCGAGACAGAAATGTGCGCCGAAAAAAAAGAACGATGTGATGACCGACCAGATGCTGGGGCTCTCGATGTAGTCGTACCCCTTGCGAACGCGGATAGCTTCGTCCAGCAAAGTCATACCCAGGTTGAGGTGAGCATTTGGTGCTTCAGCATCTGGTACAATACCGGCTGGGAGCTTGGTATTCGGTTGGATGAGCATGTATGAGCAGAGCGACACGACCAGACAGTAGGCTTCTACTGAGTTTTCCATCTTTCCAATCGTCTCACCAACCTTTTGGCGGTGCAAGATCGGCTGTGTCGGGTACATGTTTGCAAAGAAATAGTCGACGCATGATGTGATGAGCTCCATGGAAAGCAGATCCGGAGTCCTTGAGAAGGCGTTGGCATATTGTGAAGCTTCGAATCCCAATCCGTGTCTTGCGCGAGCTGCCAGTTGCGACTGCCTTTGTGTTTCGCGAAGCTCAGAGATGACTTTTGCTCTGCTTCCCTTGGGGCCCTTCTTCTGGGGGATGGCGTTGTAGGTGCATGTCAGGCCAGCTGCAGTGCAGTTCTTGCATGGTCGGGTACCATCACCAATGCATTTGACCTTTCTCTTATGGCAACAATCGCATGCGCGCTTGACGGTAGATGTGGCGGGTCCAGTCGAGTCAGGCATCATCAATGGCATCAATACCTGGCCAGATAGAAGATGCGATGAGGGAAAAAAGAAGGCCCGTTTACTGGTGATGGGGTCGTGGAAATACTTAGGCGTGAGGCTGAATGAGAATAGGTAGAGAAAAAATAGAAGAGAAAACGAAGCGTTCGGGCAAGAAAGAGCCTTTGGTAATATCCAACGACGAGCATTGCTCAGCGGCGGCGTTGAGTTGACGCAAAAAAGTGGTCAAGCGGGAACCGTTACTTGCCGTGGGTAGCGTCGACGCCGTCGAATCTTAGCATCGAACAGAGCAAGTAGTCCAATGGAATCCGATCGCAAGACTACGAAACCACTTACCAATTCAAGCATTGCCAGTATCAATGCGACCTACAGCCGAACTGGGATGATATATGCTCGGGCATCATATCGCATGAAAGTGTTGGCGAGCACGAGGACGCGCATGATCAGTCCGCTCATAGCGTGCACATCGCATGCGCGCATTGAACGTTGACATGCAAGGTTGAGACTGCCGGACCCGGAGATGGCGTGTGTTTGAAGTTGACGCCCGTGCGTTCAAAACGCAAAAGCCTTCCACGCCAATCACAGACAACAACTCGCCTTCCGACCGTTGAAAACCAAGGGTGCGTGACGCATCGAAGCTGCAAAGAAGCAGAGGAAAAAAAGAGCCTTCTTCTGTTGCACTTTGCGCAACACATTCGTGGTGAAATGAAATGTGCTGTATTCCCGCCGGGCGTAAGAGCCGGTAAAGCCACAAATCCGTTGATTGTTTCTCGCTCTGCCAAGCTGCGAATCGGTCCGAGACTTTTGTTGATGGCCCGTTGGTGAAGCAATCCGAAAATAGGGAGCCGCGGCGAGGGCACCAGGCCCTAAGCCGTCAGAAAGCGACAGCAAAGCGGTCCCCATCGCTGCTGTTGGTCGCTCAACAAGTGGAAATCGAGGAGCTGTGGTTCAGCAGGATGGTGCCCCTTGTCCAATCCGGACATCGAAAATGGGCTGATTGGGAATCGCCCTGTCGTGACTTTTTGGATTAGACATGTGACTCGGCTCCTCCTGAACAGTTCTGTTTTGTGCTGCTGGATCCACAATCGTCCAGGAGAGGCGAGTGTCTGTTAGACTGATTGTTGTTGGTGGTATCGCAGGCTTCCATTTTGTGGAGGCTGATGAGGCTTTGAGAGTCAAATGTTCAGGCCTGGGGGCACACGACCATTTATGTCCTTCGGTCAACTGCTTGCCCTGGCGAAGAAGGCCCGTTTTTGACCAGATGCTGTCGAGATACCCCGAGGCTAGAATTTATCCACGATATATCCAGGTATTCTTCCGTGGCCCTTCTCCGGTGGATTGGTTTTCGTGTGGGTGTTGCTTCTCGAGTTGTGGGGTTCCCACGTTTGATCTGGGCTTCCAGAACTGCCGAAGGTGCGTACACGTGAGTGACTATCGCGTGCTTCAAAAGCATCTTCACCGTCGCAGAGCAACTCCGGCCTCTAGTTTGATCGATCATGTTGTACGAATATACATTTTCAAGCTGTTGTTTGATCTCTCATGTATACAACTCGGCATATACTGCTGCTCATGACATCGCACCGTTGTCCGGATAAAAAGAACTAGTGCTTTCCCCAGCACTACCTACCCGCAATCAGACCAAACATTACACATAATAACACAGAAGTTGGTCATGGAAAACTCCATTTGATGGGGCTGGAGTGGCTCGTCCCCATACTCCAGTCTCCGCAGCCGCTGTCGTCAGAGGACGTGACAAGACGTTTGGCGACATGTATGGAAAATGCGATGAACGAGGTCCTATCGCTGCGAGCTACATGGTGAGTCTTGCTGTTCGTACGAGTGCTGCAGGATTGGGCTGGGCGACGTCTTGGTGACTAGGACGGGGTCCGCGCGGGTCCACTCAACTCGATTCTGGTGGGACGACCACACGACCTCCATCAACGATCAGCAATTCGCCGATACGTTTCTTGAGGTCGTCGCCACAGCATTCGACTCTCTTCCAGGTCACTATCCTTCCAGAATTCATGTCGACATCCCAGACTCGGACCCGACGGTGGTAGCCGCCATAGCCAGCATAACCGCCAAAACCGCTACCACCTGCGTAGCACATCCAGGGACCGACATTCTCACTCTTGGCAGCGTCTTTAGACTGAGGGGTCAAGGCACAGTAATCATTGACATGATCATGACCACACCCCACGGAAACGATGCCTTGTTCTTTGAGTGCTTTGTAGAAGCCGGAATTGAAGCCTGGTGCAGTGCTTGGTTCTCGAAATTCGCCTCCAGCGACGAGATTGCCCTCCATGGCGAACTCGGGCAGAGGTATGTGGATAAAGGCCATGTCAAGGTGAATATGGGTATACTTTGCATGTTGCGTTTTAAGGCTCTGAGCGGTCTCGGTGAACCACTGAATCTGGTTAGGCTTGACCCAATCATAGCCCCTGTACGTTTTCTCATCAGGACTGTAGCTGTGAGAGTCGAGGAAATATAGCGTGATGGCCGAGTTCTGGGAAGGTGATTGAGCTAGGACCTCAACGTAGTAATTACCAACACCATCGATGTTGTCAGGCCCAGGGCGAGATAGCGAGAAAGGCATAGTAGAAAGCAGAGACATTTGGGCGTCGCGAGAGAGACGAGTGGCTTTTGGTCCTTCATCGTCGTGATTGCCAAAGATGGCAGCATAAGGTATAGAGCGTGAGATGAGGAGGTCGGCAAATTTAAAGATGGCGCTCTGGGCATCTGGTGCTGTATCACCATTGACCTGGTCACCACCGAGCACAACCAAATCGGGAGCCTCTTCATCGAGGATGCGGCCGACAAAGTCAAGTGTGCGAGGGTCTGCTTCGCAATTGCCCTTGATGTCGCCATTGGCATCAACGGCGTCTCTACAGGCGCCAGTGCCAGTACTCAGATGGAGGTCGCTAAGCTGTATGATCTTGAACTTTCCATCCTTGCGGATTCTTGGCACGACTTCCTTCTTGTCGGCTCGGTGAGGGCCATGGCGAATGGTTATGCGAGCGGCCTGAAGACGGGAAGCGGCATCAAGCAGCAAGGGAGTCTGTGTGACAGACCACCCAGGGCGTGGGTCGACAGCGTCAGCGCCAAACAAGACATCAACAGCAGTGACGGCCCTGTCGCTATCCGAATCCTTCTTCTTGTTACTCCTCAGGAGCCAGATGTTGCCAGGACGAGACTCCCACTGCTCTTGCTGCTGGCCCCTTTCGCCAACACCGGGATCCAGACGCCCAACGCGAAGGTCAACAACAACCTTGTCGTCGGCGGTGAGGTCCTCCTCCTTTTTACGCTGGACGTGGAGATATGCGGACGAGACCCAGCCGGTATGCAGATACAAATCTTTCTCGACGCGATGCCATTTTGAAGGATCGAGCTGGCACGAGGACAAGGGGTTGATGGAGGAGCAGGTGGTTAGGGTGACATCGGTGACGATGAGACCGGGATGATGCAGAAAATTCTGGGTATGGATGGAGTGCGGGAGTAGGCGGTAGCGTGTGTCGACAAGGAAGACAAAGAGCAGGGCTGTGACCAGCAAGGCGCCGAGCTGGCTGATGGTGCGAACCTGCAATACCGTGTCAGCGGGACTTGAGTGTTTGCTGGCGCGGGGCACGACCAACAATGCGACGGGTCATAGCCGGGGACTCTCAGGCATTGCGACAGCACGAGCAGTACTGTGCAATGCGGTTTGACCAACAAGAAAGAAGAAGACGAGAAAGAAGCAACTTTGGCATCAACTGACAGCCGCTGCTCTTCCCCACACGGAGCGAATGCGGCTGATCGCCAAACTCTATTGCAATCGATAAGCCTTGGTCCAACCTCGTATCCGTATACGGCGAGCCAAATCTGATTCTGCTCTGAAGCCTGGACTGCCTCTGCCTCTGCCTGCTCTTTCTGCTCACCACAAGATACTATGCGTCTAGCTGCAGCCCCTTTACGCCGCATCTATGGCCAACACAGGACTCTGACCACTTTTGTCGAGCGTGATATTGTCATACTCCGCCAAAAACTCAATCAAGACAATGTTATTGTGACAAAGCCTCTCAATCCTGCCAACAAGATCAACACCCACAAAGGCGACATCTCGCATGCCGACATTATTGGAAAGAGTCCGAGAGACCTGGTCACTTCTTCTGCCGGCCATGCCTACAGACTGCACACCATCACCCTTGCTGAGTATGTCAGCATGACAAGAAGACTGGTAACTCCTGTAAATTCCCCATCAACCTGATGGGTTTTCAACTTGACTGACCTGTTGCTTCCAGATATACCCAGCCGATGCAAACCTCATTGTCAGCCTCTTCGACTTGCACCCATCTGCTGCCGACGAGGGAGAGAGGATTGAACTTCTTGAGGCTGGTACTGGCCATGGAGCCTTGACTTTACATCTGAGCCGAGCCATTCATGGTGCCAATTCTCAAGCCCCTAAACCGGCTCCTGTTACTGAGAGCGCAGAGGATCAATCAGTCACCGAGAGTGATAGCGGTGAGCAGCAGTCTGAGAGTGACGATGCTTTGGCCGCCTGGAAGGCTTCTCGTAAGGCTGTTATTCACACCATTGACGTCTCTCCCAAATATTCCAAGCACGCGGCCAAGATTGTCGCTGGTTTCCGCCATGGTCTCTACGCCAACAACGTTGATTTCCACGTTGGAGACGTGAGCGAATGGATCAAATCCGAACACGTCCGTCGTGATTCCGAAGAACCTTTCTTGACGCACGCCTTTCTGGATCTGCCCGCTACTCATGACCATCTTGCGGCTGCTGCATCAGCTCTCAAAAAGGACGGTACACTCATCATCTTCAATCCCTCTATCACCCAGATCCTGGACTGCATTCAGAAGATCAAGCGACAAAACATTCCCTTGTTCCTAGACCAAACTTTGGAGCTCGGAAACAATGGAAGCAGCGGTGGCAAGCCATGGGACTTGCGTGCTGTGAAGCCACGTGCTTCATCAAAGGTCCAACCAGCAGACGATGGTTCTGAATCTGCGAAACCTTCCGGATCCGAAGGGTCAGAGGAGTCCATTACTAGAGATCCAGCCCAGACCTTGAAAGAAGCCAAATCCGAGGACCCCAACTGGACGTTCGTTTGCAGACCTAAAGTCGGAGAAAGGATTACGGGCGGTGGTTTCTTGGGCGTCTTCCGGAAGATGAACGATACTGCGCAACCGTAAGGTTGTTTCTGAGCTTACGCTGATCCAGGAGTCGACGTCCCTATGACTCTGGTTAGCTCAGCGATAACCACAAGCTACTAATGGTCACAAGGCTGGCTATACTCGCGAAAGGCCTGTCTGGATGCTTTGTGGTGCCACCTAAGGTACACAAGTCCAGTCTGTATCCATGGTCACTTGCATGACTCGAGCATTCGCCAATTAGGAGTCATCGTCGGCATGCCATACTCCCATCGATACTCACTTCTAAACCAATCGGATGACGCGTTTCTCGCTAACCGAGCGCGTCTGCTTCGTGGGAGCACACATCAATTTGTATACTACCAACGTCTCAATCTCTCTCCTTTCGTTACCCCAAAAACCAAGTCCACCATGACCAGCCCTCATCACCAGCAGAAGATGGCGTATCCAGCGTCCTATCCAACCCACATCCAACGCCCTGCCGCGCCTCGCGCTTCTTACCCACATCAATCACGCCATGAAGAGCATGAAGACGAACAACCCTACGAACAACCCAACGAACTACTTGACAGAGACCTTGGCGAAGATCGAGTCAGCAAGATGATCGACGATGCCCTCGAAATGCTCGAAGGCAAGGAAAAAACAGGCATTTTCTGCATTTGCGAGACTACATGCAACTGTAAAAAGCACTGCGCAGTTGCCCCGAGAGATGCACAGTGCCCTTGCCAATGCTATGAGGGGTTCTGGGAGAATTGTGGTCTCAGACGCGAGCAGCCAGGTAAGTAATGGTGAAATAGTTTGTCTAAACTCAGGAATTGACTTGTTGTTCCCTCACAGGCCAGGCTCAAGAAGAGCGCCCGGTCACTCCCCGATCCCTCTCCGTCTACAGTCAGGGGTCCATCCAAGCAAGCCTTCAGGGCCAGGAGCGTCAGGCTCAGACCCCTGACAACAACCACGCCTCGCTCTCAACAGCAGGCACCTGGAGCGTCAGTCGTGCCGAGCTCTGGGCCCGCCTTCCGGCACCGGGTCCCCCTACGCCTACGACTTCTGTCAAGTCCAAACCCGTCAGGGGTTAGAAAACTCTGTTCGGACTCAAGAAAGACAAGTCAAAGTAAAGGGGGGTGGTTGAGATGGAGATGGGAGAAGGGAGCTGATTGTAACCCGAATGATGAAATGACAATGAAATCCTGCTGTTACCCAAACTATCTTATTGACCCATATCTCCATGTGAAGAAGACTGTCAGATTGTGGCTATAGAAATGCACAATGTTTACTAAATCAGAGCGATGACCATGGAGAGACGTTAACATGCCGACGTTTCTATGGCCACACTCTGATTTGGTAAACAACTGTGCATTTTTATAGCTACCTATGAGGGCAGGATGTGAAGTCGAGAGACGTTCTTAACATGCTGTGTTGCAAACCTGAGATCATGATCTTTCCCAGGACACGGACCAAGCATCAGCGTCGTAATTACCCGGGTCGTCATCATCAACTCCAATATGGCGCCCCCCAAGCAACGACAACATCAATATACACATCATGATTGTGCGCAAGATCACCGCAACCAAACTTCAAGCTGCGAGCTATCTACTTGGAGTTGCTCTTTTCTCCATCTCATTCCTGGTCTTTCTGAATGCATCCATCTCGTTTGTTGTCACGGACGTCATCGGCCGCAAGCATGGTGTCGGCGATATAGTTGGTACACTGGGCTTCGCCGACGAGCTTGTCGCTTTGGTTGCCTGTCCGCTCTGGGGATTACTGAGCGACAAGATAGGAGTCAGGAATGTGGCTGTGATCGGATACCTGATCATTGGAGCCAGTCTCATGCTACTGGTGCAGAGTCATAATGTATATCCACAGCTGCTGCTCGGAAGGATGGCATTCAGCATTGGAGGCGCTGCTTGCTCGACCATGGTCACCGCCATCTTGCCTACAATGACAGCCGAACGAAAACAGACCACGCCTGTGGAAGCCAGTCAGACCTATGGAGAAGGTATCGCGACATCAACGAATCCTAGCGCTCGACATTCGGGCGCTTTCAGCATCAGTAGCGAGGTTACCATTACTCCTGCGCGATACGTCCAAAGACCAGCGAATCTTAGACGCCGGTCGCAGAAACGCCGCTTTGCTACAGACTCCGCCGCTCCACAGAAATCGGATCTGAGTCAGCTAGCTGGCTATGTCGGCATGTTCACCGGAGTAGGTGCCCTTGTCGCCGTGGGTATCTTCTTACCGCTTCCTGTCAAGTTCTCTGGAAAGGGTGTCGCTCAGGCGGATGCCGTCAAAGACAGTTTCTACCTCGTTGGAAGCGTGTCCATCGTCGTTGCCTTGCTAGTATCTCTAACTCTTCGCGGACTCCCGGGTGAAGAGGACAAAGGCTTCCACAGGCTGTTTTACTCGGGCAGGAGTACCGATGACCATGATGCCAGTGACTCCACGACTCTTACACCATCATACTATCAACTCGTCCGTTCCGCCATCATGCTGGGCTTTACCGATTCTCGCATCGCTCTGGGATATCTAGGTGGTTTTGTCGCGAGAGCTTCTTCCGTGGGCATATCGCTTTTCATCCCGCTCTTCGTCAATGCCTACTTTATCCGCCAGGGCCTCTGCTCCAACGACCCAAGTGAAGACATCAAGTCCAGCTGCAAGCGCGCATACACGCTTGCATCCATGCTGACCGGATTCTCGCAGCTGACTGCGCTGCTAGCCGCACCCCTATTCGGTTGGTTCAATGGCTACATGAGCAACAAAGGAGACCAGCTCTCCTACTTGCCTCTGGGCATTGGCGCCGTCGCTGGCATCATCGGCTGCATCTCGTTCGGCCTCCTCGACAACCCTGACCCCTTTCACGGAAGCGCCGACGGCAAAGGCGCAATCTTGGCCGTTGTCCTCCTCGGCTTCAGCCAAATCTCAGCTATCGTGTGCTCGTTGGGTATCCTCGCAAAAGGCATCCAAGCGTCCACGCCACCAGACACGGCGACTCCAACCACAGACCCAGACACCCTCGCCGAAACACAAGACCCCCCCAACCAACCCACCTCCACAGAAACCCAAACAGAAACCGCACCACTCCTCCCCACCGTCACCGAAACCCCAGCGTCCACCGAATTAGACAGAGCACAGCTCAAAGGCACAATCGCAGGCGTGTACTCTCTAGCCGGCGGCGTGGGCATTCTTCTCCTCACAAAACTCGGTGGTCTGTTGTTTGACAAGACGAGCACGGGTGCGCCCTTTTATATGCTCGCGGGCTTTAATGCCGTTTTGCTTTTTGCGGTCGTGGTTGTGTTTGTCGTGCATAGGGTGCGGAAAGTTGCGGTTTCTGATGTTTAGGGTGGTGGGTTTGTAGATGGTCGGTTGTCGTCAGCGCATCAAAATGTCAGACTTTTTTTCAAAAGCACGCTGCAGGAGTTTAAAGCATACTGTTTCTACAATTCTCAATTCTTGTCTCTACCATACTCTTAAGACAAGACGAGATTCGGTGTTTATATCGAAAGAACTGTTCAACTGTTCACAAGAGAAGAAGGGCACAAGAGGTTCAGTTGTAATGATGAGATGTATTAGGTCAAGAGAAGACTATCTACTTTTTTTATATAAAAAGACAACTGCCCGGCATTGTCGTACTTTCGAAAAAGTTATACATTAGTGAAGCGCCAGACTGTGCCAGCGCAGATATTGCTCTGTTTGGAAGAAAGGAAAACGACCGGAGAATGGTAGAAAGATGCCAGACCACATGTGGCATATGCAATAGACAAAGGAAAAGAGGAACCAAGGCGAACGCTCTAGTGGCGGGCGTTGGTGGTGCCGTTGAAGGGGACAATGGCAGTGGCGAAGGCAGAGGCCGATGCCTTGGAGGCAGAGGCAACCGAGGCGCGCGAGGCAGAGGCAGCGGCGCGAGACTCGGAGGCGGCAGAGGCGCGCGAGACGGACATGGCGGAAGAGGCGGATGCCTTGGAAGCAACCGACTGCGAGCTGGCGACCGAGGCCTCCGAGGCGCGAGCAGCAGAGACCGAAGCGCGCGAGACGGAAGCGGCAGAGACGGACGAAGCAGAAGCAACAGCGTTGGAAGAAGACTTAGCAGCGACGCTGGAAACCTTGGCGGCGGAGGCAGCGGAGGCGGCGGAGGCGGCAGACTTGGAGGAGATGGAAGAGGCAACCGAAGCAGCAGAGGCCTTGGAGGCGGACACGGCAGCGAGTCTGGTGGAAGAAGCATCGACTCTGGAGTTGGAGGCAGCGACGGACTTGGCCGAGGCAACAGAGGCAGCGGAGACGGAAGCCTTGGAGGCGGCGACGTTGTGGGCGCTAGACTGGGAAGCAAGCATGACCGAAGAGCGCGAAGCCTTGGAGGCAGAGATGACAGAAGCCTGGGAAGCGGAGACCTTGGCGCGAGAGATGGAAGCGGCGACGGCCTTGGAAGAGCTCATGGAAGCCTGAGCGGCCGAGACACGAGAGATGGCGGAAGCCTTGGAGACCGAAGCAACAGAGGCGCGCGACTTTGAGACGGCAGCCTGGGACTTTGAGGCGATGGCGGACTTGACAGAGGCGGCCGAAGCTTGGGCAGCCGAGACGCGAGAGATGGCGGAGGCCTTGGAGACCGAGGCGACCGAGACACGCGAAGCCTTGGAGACCGAGGCGACGGAAGCCTTGGACTTGGAGACTGAGGCTCTGGAGGCAGAGAGGGCAGAGGAAGCCGAAGCGCGAGACTTGGAAGCAACAGATGCGGCCGAAGCCTTGGAAGAGGAAGCAGCAGCCTTCTTGGCCTCGGAAACGATACACTGGCAAGCAGCCGAGACACGCTTCATGGTCAAGCCGTTGATGGGCGAGGTGTTGTGGGTGGAAGCGGAGATCCAGTTGTTGCAGAAGGTGACGGGAGCGCTCTCAGCAGAGCGGACACGAGCCATGTCGCTGTCAACACAGACGGCACCTCTGGCGACGAGGTCGTCAGCAGGGACGGCCTGGACAAGGGCGGCACCGAAGGCCATAACGGGGAGGAAGGTGGTGAAGTGCATGGTTGCTGAAGGTGGTGGTGGTGATGGATGAAGTGGTAATTAAAGCGAGAGGATGTATAAGAATGTATAAGAGCGAAAGAGTGCCGAGCTGGTTAGTCGATTAGGCTGTAGAAGAGTAGATTGATCGTGCTGATGATTTGGTTGATGGGCGGTGGTTCGATACCCTTTATATCTGCAGTAGACAAGGCCCTCCTGGTTCTAGGGCGATAGAATTTTGGTTGATAGGGTTCTGCTCCAGTGACAACCGCTGCACTATTGCATCGCGTGTTGTTTCTTTGAACAATTGAGCCTCCAGAACTCTACGACTTGCAAGCTCCACCGGCTTCACCACATGGCTGCCGTAAATGGAAGAGAACCATGACCGTGCAGGGCTAGCCTTGCTGTTCTGGTACAGCAGGGCGAAGACGCTTGAGCCAGGCCGTCGGCAGACAGCCGAAGAATGCAGGTCTACACGATCTGTCCATACAGTAATTGGTGTTTTGGGGAGGCGAGGGTCGCAAACGGGCCGTTAACATCAATTGTTGGAGTATACGCTGCAGGATCGGTCAGACGTGTTTTTCGCAAGGCTGGCATGCAGAGTGGCAAGGGCAGCCGCAAGTGTCAGTGTGAGTGCCGAAGGTTCGGTGCTAGAAGCAGGCATGGCCACCGTTGTTATAGCCGTTGACATGGAATTCTGCGAAAAACGTCCCAAGTGTAGTCAACGAAACGTTTGAGAGCAAAGCGAGTGGAACGTAAGAGGCGGTCTGGAAAGAGGGCTGTACGTTGCGGCAGTCGCCTGCTGCCATGCGGCGGGTACGCCTGGCCGTTGCGAAAATCAACCGTTGTAATAAGTTCCCTTAGTAACCGCTCATTGGGTGTCGATTTGACAAGACGATAGCCAGAGCAAAGTGCTCGAAGTGGCTGCGGTAGGCGATGCCAATGTGCTACAAGCTCAGTTTACTTCGATGCTATCTCGTATAGAGGGGCCGTTGAAGCAAGTGACCGAGATTTTGCAAAAGTCATACTTTATCGCAAAGTGAAAAGTAGGGAGAGGGTCTGTGTTAGCACGAAGGAAGGCTGCTGCTACAGCGTCCAGGTGGATCGGTGTATACTGGGTCAATGAACAGGAAATGTAGGCCGATAGTCAGGTCAGGGATGAGACAAGTGGATAAGCGAATAGGAGCGCAGTCGAGAAGTGTGAATAAGCAAGCACCTGGCAGGTCCAGAGTGGCTCGCGTGATGAGGGGATACAGCTAAGCAAAGAACAGTGGACTGTGTAATGCGAGCAACGGCATAGAGGCACGCGAGGGGCCACGTCTGGGCAGGAAGAGAGGCTGTCAGGGCTTGGATAGGCGACGGCAGGAATCCGAAGCAAACGGGGTGTCAATCCCTTGTACGGCCAGAATTCAGCGGCTCAGACATGATTGATCGGCAGTCGCGTAATGTTGAACCCACGTGGAATTGGGAGTTATTGGGGCAGTCGAGGTTTCTCGTTGTATAGGTTGGGCAAGAAGATCCAAGTTCATCAGCCGTTAACAAGACAAGAGGGACGCCCAGACCGTCAATAGTTGCTTGACAAATAGGGAAAGGGTAAGATGTGCCGACGAGCACGTGCAGGAGCTCTCATTGCGGAGTTTAGGCGAATATTGCCGTTGGCGCGTCTTTTGAGCTGCCGTCGTCAACATGCTTCATCTACAAGCGACGACCGCAACAATGTCCGACACTCTCTCGAGTCGGCCCCGCAAGGTGTGCTTTGTGACAATCGGTGCCACTGCTTCCTTCTCAGCTCTGATCCGCGCCACCGTCTCGTCGTCCTTCTGCCATGCGCTTCAACAGAACCACTACACAGACTTGATTGTCCAGTATGGCGCCGATGGAGCTGACTTGTTCCAGTCTTTGGTGCACGACATAGACTCGGACAATCAAGGGAGCAACATCAATGTATCTGGATTTGGACTGGACACGAGTGGTCTTGGACAATACATGACGCTGGCAAAGACAGGCGGAGACGGCAGCGGTGCAGAGGGCCTTGTTGTCAGTCATGCTGGCTCAGGAACCATCCTCCATGCACTGCGTGTCGACGTGCCGCTAGTCGTCGTGCCCAACTCGGAGCTCTTGGACAACCATCAGGTCGAGCTCGCAGACGCCCTCGCTGAGCAGGAATATGTTGTCCACGGCAAGCTAGAGTATGTCTCCTTCTGTGATACTCAAGCAGTCTTCGAGTGCTGACACACACGTGCAGAAACCTGCCCCAAGCATTACTCGACGCCGAAAAGCTACGACTCCGAAAAAAGGCGTGGCCACCAATCAACTCGGGCACCCACCGACAAACAAAAGGCCTCGCTGGCGTCGTCGACGAAGAGATGGGATTCTTGGTTGATTGAGTCTGCCACTCTCCACTTTTGCGCAGGCCGCAAATCCTTGGACGAGACGCGTCGCATAGCCGATACACGATGATCATGCATTTACGACGTCACGAACCATCTTCACTCTAGACATGAACATCACATGGCCTTTTGAACCGTACGAGTAGGGCACGTCGTACGGCAGCAGGATATCACAAAGTTGGATCGGCGGTGCGGGGTGCAGCATCGAGTCGAGCTTCACCCGCGACCAAGCCCAAAAAGCGGCGGAGGATGGAATAATTTCTCCACGAGTCTTTCTCTACACCGCGTCCAGCACTGATGCGGGCAGCGTGGGAACGAGTCACAAACTATCTTCTCCAGCGTATATATCCACGCTGTCTTTCTCGCCTTGATCTTTCGATTTTCAACTCTGGGAACATCACACATTGGACGGCAACCATGGTCTGGACATCGGTTTCCCTACTCATTGCTGCTACACTAGGTCTATCTAGCGTAGCCTATAGCCTACCAAGTCACCAGCCAAAGAATGGCCATTACCCCGGCTGGGCAGGAATCAAGCATATCTTTGCCTTGTGAGATATATGTAGCGCCTCTCCTGATTGTCAACTAATACCCTCGAAAGTGGTGATTCGTACACGACCACAGGCTTCAACACCTCTCTCGCCCAGCCAGGACCTGGCAATCCTCTTGGCAATCCGACATACCCGTAAGCATGCTACTCAAGAGAGCGTCATATCAGTATGTTAAACGTGGCTGTAGAGGATACACATCTTCAAACGGACCCAACTGGATCGACTACCTGACGACAACATACAACAAGTCATTCATCGAGACTGTCAATCTGGCCTTTGGTGGTGCAACGGTCGACTCCACACTAGTCGCACCCTATCTTCCTACAGTCCTGTCCGTAAAACAACAAGTCCAAGACGAGTACCTACCCCTCTATGCCTCGCACTTCTCTCCCGTGCCTTGGACCTCCGACGACACTCTGTTCACAATCTTCATCGGCATAAATGACATTGGCAACAGCTACGCCACGCAAAATGCCTCTCTGCACCCCACAATCTTTGCCGAGCTGTCAAGTCTCGTAGACTCCCTCTACACCAGCGGCGCCCGCAATTTCCTCTTCCTAAACGTACCTCCAGTGGACAAATCGCCATTGACCCAATCCGCAGGCTCCGCAGCTCAGTCTCTAGAAGCAGCAGCAATAGCAGACTGGAACACTCGCCTATCCTCCCTCTCCACATCTCTGACCAGAAACCACACTGATGCCACATCCTTTGTCTTTGACACAAACAAACTGTTTTCGCGCGTGATTGAGCATCCCTGCGCGTATCCGCAGACTTGTGCGTATCAGAATACCACGGCGTTTTGTGAGGCATATCAGAATGGAACGCCCTCGCCTACTTCTTTTGATCCTGCTTGTGGGGTTTCGGTGGATCGGTATCTTTGGTTGAATAGTTTGCATCCGACGTTTCGATTGCATGATGCCGTTGCTGCGCAGATTGTCAAGTTGATCAAGTAGGGAATTGATATTTTGTCAATGATATTTCACATTCATAAACTTCGATAATTCTTTGTATCTCCGTGTCTCAGATCTTTGTTTGTGATGTATCGTGTAGGTTCGTCATTAAGTGTGACCTCAGCATGTAATTTGCATTTGTCTTTAAACCCATCTTTGTATCTGTCATACATGAGAAAAAAGCCGTTGGATCTCAAAACGGTCTGGACGCAGTGGTCAAGGTCATCACCCTGATCTTGATGTATTTCTTCTATTCGTGCGTCCAAAACTTCTCAATGTGTACGACAACATGCATCGGGTCTTTCGTAGGCGCTCTTGTATCTGTTCTTCGTATTTTACGGAGGCCCAGATTAAGCGTTGGGGCCTTTTCACTGGTGATCAACTTCTATCAGGATGGGTAAGGAAGGAAGGTACAAATCACTGCAGAGAATTGATGAAAGAGTCGTACGATATACATCGCTCGAAACATGTGCAGGGTTCAAAAAGAGTCACCAGATGAGCAGAGTACACCATGAGGAACAGTTGCATCAGGTATTAATTGAAGACAAGGACCAGAGCAAGGCCTTGGAAGACTAAGATACTGAAGCCAGGGTGTTACTTGCAGCAGAGTGACTTGACCGAGTCAAGTCTCTCGAGTGATCATAGGAAATACATTTTTCCCAAGAAGCCAATCTTGACCGAAGCCAGGGTGGTATACAGCGAAGCTTTTCCGAAGAATGCCCATCTACGGGGACTCTATCCTTTGACTCTACCCTCGGTCGACAGCCAGGTCGCAAACTCCACGGGGTTTCGGGTCTGCATGAAGACAGTGCTGGATCGAGTCAGCAGTGAAGTGAATTGTATAAAGGAGCAAACGTACCCTGGGCCCGTGAACTTGCACACCAAGCCTTCGCTAGCGCTCAAATTGGAGATTATCCCACCACTCGCAATACGCTCCAGGACGTACTTGGCATTCCAGGCGACTAGGTGGCCATTGTCGATGATGTACTTTTCGCCTGGTTGGAGCTATTTTGGATCAGCACAGCGCTCTATCTTACAGAACGATAGACTCACATCTTTCCGGATGATGGCACCCAAGCTGCTGATCCATAGGATACCTATGCCGGAGACTTTGTAGACGAACAAGCCTTCGCCGGAGAACATGGCTTTGCCGAGTCCTTGTGCCTTGTAGTCTTTGACGACGCCTATGGTTGGTCTTAGTAGGAGGCCCGACGTCGTACGAGATCTTGCATAGCTTACCCTGAGTACAAGCCAGGAAAGCATCTTTGCCTACGTTCCATGTCTCTTCTCCAGTAAGTCGGATGTTGGTGATGTCACCGAGAGAGGCTGGTGCAAGCAAGAGTTCGCCAGGACCGGTGTAGGTTGAGGTAGCCATGTGACCGCCGGCGACCAACTTCTTGAAGGAGAACTTAATCGAACCTTGTAAGGTCATGGTCGGGGACATGGCGATCATGGCTCCTGGTTTGACGGTCAAAGGACAGCCCATAGCGAGCTGGAGTGTGAGAATGGTATTCGTGTCTCTGTGGCTGATTCTGTAGCTGCCTCCATTGAAGGTGCCCACGTCGTCGACAGTTGCGCCTGCTCCGACAAAGTGTGTCTGAGGTGGTGCACCGCCAGGCAGATTACTCGTCAGCGAAGTATTGAGTGGAGGTCTAGCAGGCTCCTTTGCTTTGTCCATGATGGGCTGGGTGTTCTGAGGAGGGCCGGGGTAGTAAGGTAGGGTTTGTTGCTGGGGTGAGACGGGACTTGGCTCGTACTCATGTACACCTGTGTTGGCAGCAGGTGGAGGTGGCGATGCCGGAGGAGAGACGAATTGTGTTTGAATAGGTTGCGGAGCAGCGTTGTACGAGAAACGATTGGTCTCTGGTGGAGGAGCGAAGTGCTGTTGTGGTGATGGCTCAGGTTGGGGAGCTGCTGAATAGGAGGAGCTTCTCACGCCGTCATGTTGATCGGCAGCCGGCGGAGGTGGGTAATGTTGTGTGTTGACTGGAGGTGTATGTGAGGTCGGAGGAGCAAAATAGCTCTGCTGCTCTGAAGGTTGTCACGTTAGATGATTATCGTGAGTAGTTGGCCGAAAAGTCTACCTTGAGGAGGAGCTAGGGATTGGTCGTTAGCGATATCCATTTTGTCTGTTGTACGAATAATGGCTTACGAGGAAAGTACTGGGCTTGGTTGTTTGCCATGATTGACGGATAGCCTTAGCAAAGGCAAGAACGATTGTCGTCGTGTTACAATACTACCTTCTCAATTCACTCCACCCCCAAGGACAATGAACGGGTAGGAACAGGAACAAAACTTACATTGAGGCCGCAGGATAACGACCGCCTCGAGCATTTAAATACTCCCTACCTCATAGCCTTGTGAGCACGCTTGCAGGTCGCTGTGCGATGCGATTGGAGCAATGCCCCACTGGCGCGCAAGCGCTGCCATCAGCGCCGGCGGCTACAGTCCTTGGCTGCAAGACATGCTCGCTCCAGCTCTTTGTACTCTACTGTGCGTGCCTTTGCTCTCCGGTCTACAAGATTGTCTCATGAAAGTTCGTGTCCTCGGTATGCGCAACATGCCCCGCCAACCCTCGGCTTTGTCGCGTCCCACGGGCTCGTGCATATTCGAGTGTCGCTTATGCCCACACAAGCGCGATTGCAGGCAGAAGGAGTCATTTGCGCATCCTTCTGGTATCGTCTGATTTCACAAGGCGCAGTCTATTGAGTTCACACGTCGGCAGCTCCAGACATGCTGCAGACAGCAATGATTTCAATTGGCTTCTGTTTACGAGTGAGTCAGCTTTTACCCCACACCACTTTCCGCCAGTAAAAACACCCCCAGCCGGCGGACCACGATTAGCCTAACGAATGCCACTGCTAGTAGCCTGTCTCGCTGGGGGTGTCGCTAGAAATCCTGGGACACACCATTCCTGTTTGGGGACACCGCGATGGCACGCTCTTGATTGGCCAATTCTGCACTCGAAGGATGGAGATGAAGGCTTAGCTTCCTTTCGGTGACTCGACGGGGAGCACCTTCGTCTGACGGTATTTACCCAGCTCGTGTCCAGACTCGAGTCTCTTGGTCTTTTGTTTCCTATCATTCTTTTCGACAGTCTCGCTCACCACCCGTAACTGCACGGCGTGGTCTTGTCAATAGAAGCGACCAACCGCAAAACCGCTGCCTTGATAGCCACCATATCATCAGCAGACTGCGAGAATCTCTCTACTCATTTATCTCTTATCCTCAGAGAAATCAAAAGTTCTTCATTCTCAAACTTCATTCAAGATCCCTTAGCAATGGCATTGTCTACCCAGATACCCATGGTCGGATACTTCATCTACCGCTCAGGTGAACAAGCCGACCCAACCGCTCTCGAATTCTGCCCTCCCAAGGGTTCTGACGAACTCTTCTTCGCTCTGAAGACCGCCTACCCCCACGTCAAGACTCATTCGGACCGCATGAGAAATGCAGTCATCGAATTTCTCAAGCAGGAACTCAACGAGGAACAATCTCAAATGACAACCCCTATCGTCCCCATGGAAGCCGATCTGTCTTACGATATCCCTACCGAATCTCCCTGGTGGCCCTCCATGGACTCAACCGCATCTACTCTCAGCAGCCCTGATCTCTTCAACCTGGCCACTCCCGCATCAATGTCCTCTTCGCAAGCTCCCACAATGAGCCGCCAGAACTCCTCATCTCAGCCCAGCTCCATCCAAAAAGCCAAGCCTGGTCTCGAGGAAATGACCGGTGTCTTCAGCTTGTCGTCGACTTCTCAACCCAAGACTCGCGTACGCAGGAAGATGACAGAGTCTGAAAAGCTCGAGTACCGCAAGCGTCGTATCGTCAAAGCTTGCGACTCGTGCAGCAAGCGTAAGCGAAAATGCTCTCACAACCAGCCCGAAATGGAGAAAGTTCGTTCTTCGAAAGTCACCAAGTCTAAGGCGCCAGCATCGAATATCAGCTCGGCTTGTGTCGAACAGATCGAGAAAGCCGTCTTCCAGCCCGCAGAACCTTCTATCGTTGACGAGGATCCTTTCGTGTTCCTCAATCAAAACATGTTCAGCGACCTTCCTGCCATCGATGACTTCTTCTTCGACGCTGCTGCAACCACTCAAGTTCCTCAGCAGACCACCTGGCCATGGAGTGATACTGCCGACTGGACTCTTATTGACACTCCTCTACTTGCTCAAGCATCGCCATCATCCCCATCCTACCAACAGGCACTATTCCCTGCCTCCACCGGTCTACTCTCACCACAGCCGACACCACAAATAGAACTGATACACGAGCCGGCGGAACAAATACGAGTCTCAGATCTACCGACAACAACACAGACTCCTACTCGCACGTGGCGCACTTTCTCAGACTTCTCCCGTACAGCCTTCTCTACTGCCGACGGACTCGACGGCAAGGAGCAAAGCACCTCTATGGGTCTCTCGACGCCAGGCGACATGATGTCGCCATCACAACTGCGTAACCTGTACTCTCCTTTGGCAACTCTTACCGGACCCCAATCTTCCCTCTCCCTTGGCAGCTCGGCGATTGAAAAATCGACCATGTCTTCTGGCAGCTCCGAGATGGCGCCACAATTGGTTCCACAGGCTCACGGACTAGTTGAGAATGCCTGTCGCCCTGAGGCACCACAACTTCGAGGTACCGATGGCGGCATTGCTAGTATTGGCCTAACTAGTGGACTGATCCAAGTAACTTCACAACAAACACACAATGGTCAAACTGGCGCAGGACTACGCCACGTAGTGACTGAAAACAATGCTACGTCTCCCACAAGATCGTCGGGAGACCAACATATCGGGAACTCATGCAGCATCAGTGGCACAGGTAAACATAATCTCATGCCCAGTTGTCCCCATGATAGTCTTGCTAACGTCGAAGCAGCTGCAATTGCAGAAAGCGGACTACAGAAGACGGCCAGAACGCTCCCACCTGCTAGATCAAATGCAGGACTTGCGCCGATCTCGCCCAATGCAACTGGCCAGCTATCGGCCCCGATTGCTGAAACAAGCAGTCACGGACTCAGTAGCACGATGAGTCAATCGCCCACCGCTTCTGAAAGCATGTCTCGTGAAAGGACTGCTGCTACCGGAGAAACACCATCAGTAGCCCGACCATCCAGTCTATCCGCCGATTCGACCAGCACATCGTCATCAACGAGTATAACTCGCACAACCCCTGCTAGTCTACAACCACGATCTCAGGCTGCTAGTGCAGACCTACATGGCGGATTCCCTGCAGCCGGCACGCCATCGACGCTCAACCCGGCGACCGCACATCACGAAGACCCCGAGAAGCTGACCTTAGTCACTCAGACGAAGGCACGACATGAGGGAGGCGACGAATCCTCGCCCACGCAGGGCGAACAGATTCGACGACTGCCCCTCAAGTCTGGACTACCTGCTGCACCTCAAGCAGCAGCGACGCCCTTACAGCCTCTTCGTCACCGTCTCAAGCGATCGCCTGGACAAGTCATTGCTCCTGCAACCTCTGCTGGCCTTGATCTTGATGATACAAGGATTGCGGCTGCCGTGTTGGTGGCCCAGGTTTGCATGGCATGGCGAGCTGTGGCTAGTGCATTCGTGCAAGCCGTCTCGACACGCACGTCTTGTGGAGTTGACAACAGGGACTGCCCTTCTCTGTCTGTTCCCCAGGCTGTGTTGTTGACTGCTTAGCACGACGAGGGTGAGCTCGATAAACAAACTGTTTTGACTCTGATAGCGTTTTTGTTCTTGAATTTTTTGCACGATGACGACGAAGGGAAAGAGGAGGATGGAGACACGGAGATGGAAGACGTATTTGAGGAAAAGTAATCTGGCGTTTTCTATTGAGATTTCGGTTTCTTTTGTCACTTTTCAAGTTGTGGTAGATGGGCTTTTTTTCTTTCCAACTACACTCAGTCGACCTCCCAAGTAGAGTCTTTGCAAATCGCAAACTGGTTAATACCACATTTCACTTCGACATGTCTCCCTCACACATTATCTGAACAGGACAAGACTATAACGTTCCGAGAATCGTAGAGCAACAGCAAAAAGACGGTCATTTCCCCAAAGCACACACTACACCTCCACACTCCAAAAGCCCACCACCACCCACACTCCCTCCATCCCATCTCACACCCAACAACCTTAATCCAACCAAGCAAAGAGCCACAAAAAACAGAACAATGCCATCAGCCGAATTGACCCACGCAATCACCCACACCACACTATCACGACTCCAAAGTCTGGTGCAAAAGCTCTGCGACGCATCACCCACCGCAAAAGCTCTAGTCGAAGAAGAGCTATTGGCGTCTGGCACATCACCCATCATTGATCTGACGACCGAGGAGCCGAACGAGCCACGTCAGACGATTCAACAGATTGTGAGCTCCGAAACTGCAAAAAGACAACGGTACACCATGTGCAAGCACTGCAAAGAAGAATACGACGTCACAGACAACACAGAGGAAAGTTGTCAATACCACGAGGGTAAGCTCGCCTCAAATACATCGAATACATGGCAATTGTGCAGATAAAAGAAGAATGTACTGATATATCGGGGAAACCTATATAGGTAGCCTTGAAATCGACAACGATGGCGACTTCTGGGCTGATTGGGATGAAGATTGTCATGGCGTTATCGACTTGGATCTTGCGGATGAGCATCCTAAGGGCTTCAAGTGGACTTGTTGCGATGGTGATGGGGAGGAGGAAGGGTGTAATATTGGTCCGCATGTGGTTGATGGGAGGTACAAACCCGAGGAGGTGAAGAGGAGGAGGGTTTAGGAATGAGTAATGTCATGCGCTCAGTGAATGTGAAAAGAGTAGATTGATGGAGCTGTACATTTTTGAGATGTGATTGGGTTGTGAAGGGTATCTTCTCGTGAGGGCGTCTTGCTGCCTTTCGTTGTATGCTTGTGTCATCAACATGTCTTATGACGGTTGTGTAGATCTTTGTGCTCAGTCCTTTCTTCTCGCCTGCTCTCTAATGTTCCCTGCGGGACAGATGAGAGCCTTGGGTGTATAACAGCCTTCAGCATTGGCGTTGGGCATAGACGTGGTGAAGTCTGCAGCTGGGACGGCTGCTTCGCCTGTGTGGCATTGTGCTTCGGGTCATGGCTGGTAGGTCCAGGGACCAGCCAAGCAGTCCTGCTCGCGGCGATGGCTCTCTCGGCAGGGCTCTTGAGAGGGATGATGTTTTGTGTATGGTATAGTTCTCCGCCTGCCTCTCACAGAGATGCAGCAGCTTCGACAGCACCAATGCCCTTGAAGAGGCTGGGATTCGTGACTTCGATTTGTACAGGATACTTCCATTCCATGTACTTGGTCCAGCCTGTTGATTTGATTACATGTCAACAAAGTGCGTCTTCTGCATGTTTCGGAAGGATGTCCAACACTGACCCCAATAAGCGGCTTTACGGCCAAAGTATTTGCCCAAGTAGGGCACGAGGACCATTGTGAGCAGCAACTCGAGCTGCTGCAACGACTCTTTCCATTCCCTCTCGGCGTCGGACTGCCATTCTTCTTCCGAGGGCGAGACGGAGGTTGTGCTGGCCGAGGTCGAGGGCAGGGAGTCGAGCTCGTCCGAGGAGTCTGAGGCGGCGCGGGGAATGTTGTCGTATGATTGGTCTGACATGTTTGCTGCTTGTGGTCACAAAGAGAAGGAGCGTTGGGTTTGCTGGTATGCGTCGTTTCAACAGTCCCTCTTTGCTTGTTGCAGCAGTCACGCTGCATGACGAGCTCCCGACTTTCCGACCGCGATATCTCTTGGCATTCCTTCCCCACACTTTCGACCCCGGATTGAACGTGCCCAATTTTCTGAAACGGAAAAGTAAAAAAAAAATAAGTTGCATCTTTTGTCTAACTCACATACACCAACACCACGCACACATGGGCAAAACTCGCGATCCCAGCCCGAGCGCAAGCTCAAGTGCCTCCTCGGATGCCCAAGAACCCAAGGTCACCAAGGTCGAAAAGACAAAGAAGCGCAAGCGCGCCGTCCTGCCCGAAGATGAAATCGAAGTCGACGTCAACGCCCCGGAGCCGCCGTCCAAGAAGGCCATGCGCGAGGCCAAAAAGGCCGCCAAAAGAGCAAAGGAAGATCCCGAAGGCGCTGCCGCTGCCGCCGCCGCTGCTACTGCTGCCGCAGACGGAGAAAAGAAACGCAGTGACTACGGCATCTGGATTGGAAACCTGGCTTTCGCCGTCGACAAGGATATGCTGCGTGTCTTCTTCACCCGTCAAGCTCAAATCCCCGATGCTGAGATTACTCGCTTGAACATGCCTGTTCCGCAGGGTCCTCCCCAGCCTGGCCGCACCAAGCCTTCGAACAAGGGGTTCGCCTATGTCGACTTTGCTACCGAGGAGTCCCTCAACAAGGCCATCGCCATGTCCGAGACCCTCGTCAGCGGCCGCAAAGTCCTCATCAAGAACGCAAAGAGTTTCGAAGGCCGCCCCGCCCAGGCAACCGCCACCGTAAACGCCCTCGCCGGCAACGCAGACTCGAGTGAAGCCGCCGCAGCAGCAGGAGGCGCAGCCCCCAACAAGATCGGTCCCAATGGCAAGCCCGTCATGCCCCCCAGCAAGCGTGTCTTTGTCGGAAACCTCAACTTTGACGTCACCAGAGAGGACTTGGAAACCCACTTTGCCCAAGCTGGCGAGCTGGAAGACGTCTTTATGGCGACCTTCCAAGACACGGGCAAGTGCAAAGGATACGCCTGGGTCCGTTTCGCCGAGCTCGAAGCCGCAGAGTCGGCCGTCCGAGGCTTCATCTGGAAATTCGACGACGCCAGCGACGACGAGGAAGAAGAGGAAGAGGAGGAAGAAAAGGACGCCTCAGCCTCAGGCTCAGACTCTGACAGCGACGACGACGCCGCCGCAACAGAAAAGAAACAGGCCACCAAAACCCACACAAAAAAGCCAAAGAAGCAAAACAAACGCAAATGGTTCATCAACCGCCTGCACGGCCGCCCCCTCCGCTGCGAATTCGCAGAAGACGCCAGCACACGCTACAAGAAGCGCTTCGGCAAAGAGCGACCCGCCACAGAATCACACATTTCGGACTCTGCACCCATCACCGAAGTCGACGGAGGAGCAGAAGCAAGACCTCAAAAGAGATCCAGACCCAAGGGTGACGCGGACGCCAGGCAGGAAATGCGCAGGAAGAAGTTTGACGCTAGAAAGATTAGACCGGGTAATGCGTTGGCGAATGCGCCGAGGGCTTCTGCTGCCATTGTCGAGGCTGCGGGTAAGAAGATTTCGTTTGATGAGTAGATGGGGTGTTTTGAGTGTTTTGCATTTTGTGCTTGGAATGGTATATATGGTTGTACATTTTTGGTGGTTGGAGAGCAGCTTGTTACGAATACAGCTTTCCCTTCATCTCCAGTTTCTCTGCTTTGCTCCATGTGATGTGTGACGTGGTTACGCCCATTGATTGACAGCGCAGTAGCCATGTCACACTCTAGCCCGTACCTTCCACAGAACAGCATAAGACGAACAGTCGTTAAGACTTTGTAGAAACGGAATTCGACATGGCTCTATCCAAGTAGTAAAAGAGAAAAAGTAACAGAAGGTTCTGATGCGTAGAAGGTCTGCAGAGCAGAGCTGACTACACAGACCATCTACGAACAAAGAACTGAGCAGCAAGCTATGGTGATTGCTGCCACTAAGACATGTATTAAAGCATGAGATACTGTATCTGGTAGTCATGATCAAGTCTCCCCCTGACTATCTGAGTCGGCATCCATGCTTTGATGATCAGCATCTACAAAGCATAGGCCATCATCTCCCTCGCACAGCAAAAGAGATAATACCTTCCTCCCAAACTCCAGCAACAAAATCCCATCGCTAAAAACCGCAGACATATAAAAGCAAATCACCCTCTCACAAAAGCGCAATCAAACCATCAACTCTGCAGCTCTAACCCTCCACCCCTCACCAAACCTCCTCATACTCCAAATAACCAACACCCCAGACCCCAAACACCAAATCCCAATAACCGTAAACAGCCATCCATCCCCACACCAGTCAATCAAAGGACTAGCAACCAAAGACCCCACACAAGAAAAAATATTGCGCACAAAGTTGTTCAGCGCAATGCCATGGCTAGCTTTGTTGGGCATAAACTCCGTAAGCATGGTGGTCACAACGGCAAAAATCAGCATACTGCCGATGCCAAAGAAGAAATTTGCGAGCATGGGGACGATCCAGATGGTGCCGTGGTCAGCAGTCCAGCCGTACCAGATCAGTGCGAGGGGAAACATGATGGCGCCCAGCCATGCATTCTCTCGCAAGCGGTCTTCGGGGCGATAGATGAGGTGGCCATGCTCATCGTAGCGATTCGCTTTTTTGGCTTCGCGAGCCATGATCTTGTCAACCCATTTGCCGCCGAAGAGGGAGGCGAGGAAGTAGCCTAGTGAGTTGGGAATGTAGAGGAGACCTACGATGATGGTGGAGAAGCCATAGGGTTCCGAGTCAAAGGTTTGCTGGACGGAGATGTTGAGGACGTAGAGGGAGCCAAAGGTTATGCTGGCATAGTAGACGACCAGTGCCACGGCTGGGATGCGTAGGTTGAGGATGATGGCCAAGGGGTCGACGAACCAGCGGCGGATGATGGCGACGTAGCGTTTTGATTTCACGGCCACACTCTGTCGTGTGCTGGTGCGTGACAGAGTCGGTCTTGTGTCTGTGCTTTTTTCCGAGGAAGCTGCAATGATTGAGGTAGATACAGTGTCTTTGAGCGTTTCTGGCAGGCAAAAGAGGATGAAGAACCAGAGAAGTGCACCGTAAATTGTGGTAAACCACATACAGCTCCTCCACCCGAGTCCTTGTGTCAAGGCTCCTCCAATGACCGGGGCCAGTAAGGGCCCAGTTAAAGGTCCGAGGTAGAAAATTGACATGGCATTGCCACGTTCCTTGACTTCCCATACATCGGCAATTGTTCCAGCACCCACAGCTTGCACCGAAGCGGCAGCACCTCCAGAGAGAACACGCATGACAATGAACATGGCAATGTTGACACTGACAGCGCTCAAGATGTTGAAGACCAGGAACAGGAAAAAAGACACCAGATAGATAGTCCTTCGTCCAAGAGTCTCTGAGAAGGAGCTCCACCACAGAGGGAACACACTCATACTTAACATGTAAAAAGCGACCGAAAGGTTGGTGACTGCGGACGAAGAGTTAAACTCGCGGTCAATTTGTGACAGGCCAGGCAAGATAATGCTGCTACCCATGGGAGCCGCGGCACCTGCCACAGCGACGACAAAGGTGATGAACCATTTTGTCCTACGAGCATAGTGTTTGGGGTTTTCGACTTCGGCAATGATGGCCACGCGGGCCAGTAGCCCTCTTCGTTGACCTTTAGGCACGAAGATGGGGTCGACGTCTTCACTGGCTATCGATGCTGTGGCCTGTTTCTCAAGAGACGAGGCATCTTCGTGATCCGGGCTCGATACAGGGTGTATCCCATCAGTTGTGGGCAGAGGTGCAGAGATTGATTCGACTTTTGGTTGATCTGGCACTGGGATGGAGTGTATGGAGTGTGTATCAGAGCTTGTCGACTTGGCCTCGGCGTCCGAGTGCTGGTCGTGTGAGCTCATGGCGTGTCGGCGTTATGCTCGCCTTTCTCCGAGCAGCACGTTATGGCGACAGTCTGGCGATATCGACGGTGGTTTCACGCAAACAAGATGCGTGAAGGTCTGTAAGAAGACAAAGTCCAATGAGCCATAGCTGCATGTCCTTTTTCGAGCCCTCGCCCATAGTCAGGCCGTTTCGGCTTCTCGAAGAGTTGGCCGGCTTCACTCAAAAAACCAAGGACCCATGCCGAACAGCCGAGCCTCTCTAATCCTTCCTAATCCGGTATAGTTTCTGAGCTGCAAGCCGACTTCCGACCAAGACCCCTCTTCACGTCTCTTCACATCTCCCGCACATCCTAAGGTCAGTCAGTGAATCAGTCAGTCTGGCTTCCACGTTCGAATTCTGTCTTGCTGTAACACATGGTACATCTTAAGCTGGGAAAACGCACATTCCTCGATGGATGTTGAGAGATGGTCCATTTCAACTGTTATATCTATGCTGCGACATACTTGTGGAACAAGTCGACAAAGTCAAAGAAACTTCTCTTGTAGTGTCTCTCAAACTTTCCACTCGTTCTGTTGACAGTTTGAAGACCATATTGGTTCTCATAAGATCCAAACTCATTGTTGTCAACAAAGCTCCATGCCAATGCTCCAACGACGTTGACTCCATCCAAGTGTATGGCCTTCAGTGTCTCCTTCAGGAAATCTTGATAGTAAAGAGTTCGCTCGAGGTCATAGCGCTGCTCGACAAGTTTCTTTTCTGACTCCATGTATGGGTTGAACCCAAACTCGGAGATGAGGATACCAGAAGGCTTGAAAGTGTTCCACGCATAGCCTAGTTGCTGGCGGACGTATTGAGGTGCGATGTATGCGTAGTCGTTTGACTTTTGGCCTATCTGCCATCCGTTTTGTTGGATCTCGGTGAGGTCAGCACACTGAGGCCAAAGGGGATCGCTGCTGTTGTTGATGCAGCTGTCGAATCCATTTGCCGGCTCCGAGGCAAACTGCGTGACATACGGGTCGAACGCCCACAAATCAACAGTGCCGTTGATGTACGAGATTTGCTGTGCCGTCAGAGCTGTCAAATTCAGGCTTGGTGTAGCCAAAACATCTGACGGGTATTGTTTTCCTAAGAAGAGGGGGTTGGCCATGATGCCGAGAATAAAGTCTTGGTAGCGCGATGCTGCCACCAAATCAGAACTTTTGTTTAAATCGCGTGGTACAGCAAGATTGTTGGCGAACTTCATGGTAATCTTGCCAGTACCGCCAAGGGTCTGCTTGTACCACTTATACACTGCCGAGTGTGCCATAAGGATGTTGGTCAGTCCGTTGTAGGTATGGAAGCTGTAAGGCACACCGATGTTCGGCTCGTTGAATGTGACCCAGTATGGGACATGCTCAGCATATCTGGCCATGACCTGCTTGGCGTAGTACAAATAATCAGCAGTGAAATCCTCGTCCAGACTGATAGTTGTCGGTGCATCAGCGTGAACCAGGGTCACGACAGGCTTGATGCCGTATTGGAGACAAGTTTTTATGAGATCATCGTAATGATCCAGGCCTTGTGTGTTGACCGGGCTGCCTGCAACACCAAAAGGCACAATTCTCGACCAAGAAATGGAGAAGGAATAGTATGGCACTCCGATGGCAGCAAGTCTTGCAATGTCTTGCTTGTAAAGGTAATAGTTCATGTCGGCTTCCACAGAGTCATTCCCACTGGGTATACCGCCAGGACCTTGGTTGCCGAGGCCATCAAGGTTGCCAGGCCCTCTGCCTTCCTGCTGGAGTGCGCCTTCGATTTGCCATGCGCTTCCAGCAACACCCCAGATGAAGTTCTTGTCAAACTTGTAGCAGTCAAGACACGCATCTCCGTCAGGGCAGGCAGAGTACAGAGCTGGAGGGTAGACAAGTTCGCTGGTAGCCACAGGCGTAGGAGACACTGTTGTAGTGAAAGGAACAGTTCGGTTGTAAGTGTATCCAGCCCAAAGGTTTGCATATGCAGATTGCCCATACTTGCCGTCGTTACTAGTGGTAGCCTTGGGGTTCAGCGAGTAAGTTGTGTATGTGACGTTGGAAGGCAGCAGCGACTTTGCCTTGGTGTGAGCAGGAGCAAAGGCACTAGCGAAGGTGACCGGAGCGGATACGGGGGTTGCATAGTGATTGCTGCTCACTTGAGTATAGCTGAACGAACTGTAGCGAGGCGTGAAGCTTCTTGAAGCACAGGTCGAAGCTGGTTGAGCCTTGTGCTGTTGTCAGTATACTCATTGGATGTTATTGGCGAGTTCTCACACAGAGGTAGTCCAGGGCAATGCAGCTTTGGCACTCGTACTGGCAGTATGTGTATACGTGCTAGTGCTAGTACTGCTGGTGCTGCATGAAGTTTTGACACCCTCTCTAGGGAAAGCTGCCGCGGAAGTGCACAGAAGTGCGAAGCACAGAACGAAGAAATTGATCATGGTCGGCTCTCTGATCTACTGTATAGAGCATTAGATGTCGTCGACCATGATTCTTATAGTCCCCGCTTGATGTGCTTTGGCCACTAGTGTGCGGTGATCTCGACATCCAGTCCGAACCTGAACCATCAGTGCCCTCGGCAGTGGTATCCGGTGGTGCATATTGAGGGGTAATGTCATTGTCCAGAATTGAAGACCCGGGAAGTGGTCATGGTAGATTTGTATGTGTGTCCATCGAGTACCTGAGTATGTCTGTTTCCATTTCGTGCACTCGAGTTGTCTACGGGCGGGCACGGCCGAACGAAAAAGTGTCAAGCATCTACATACAAGGGGGGTGCACTGTAACGTCAAGCAGTTTGTGGAGAACCGAGATGTGGTGGGGAAACATGGGGTAAAGATTGTGTCAATCAAGCGACGGATGCTTGGCAACAGGGTGCAGTCTTCAAAAGGGGCAACTCAAGAAAAAGTTCACCTTCGCGCACTCCAGAGCTCGAGAAGAGATCAATCCGGTGTAGGATACCGAGATGTCAGAAACCGTGGGCTCTGTGTGTGATGTCCGTGATAAAGACAGCCGAAGGGGAGCTATACCGCTCCGAAGGCTCACCCGTTTTCCCCAATGCATTTCTAGAAGAGAAAAACGATGGTCAGTTCAGTTCAGTTCAGTTCAAGAGCCCGACGAAAGCAAGGCGAGAGCTCATCGAGGAGACCACTTCCAGACGCAACAATCAGATTCAGATTGGCATGCCTCGAAATGACTGTATCGATCCTGATAGCCCAGGCAGGCATCATCGAGGTGCGAACAGTTGACCAAATGCGTTGTCGAATCTGCACCAAATTGCTGTAACTCATGTTGAGACTTGCAGGGCGCCAAGGGGAATGTTGAGTCCTGCAATGTGCATGGCAAAGCAAGTTCCCGATGGCCAACTCAGGTCGCAAGTATTAAATCAGAGGCTGGGGCAGAGATTGGTGGAAAGAGCAACAAAACGATCAAGCGGGAAATCGAGCAAGTGGCACACAGTCACACCCACACGGCCAGCCACCGAATAATTGCTACATGTCCAATGACACGACCTTGGTGAGTTGGCACCAGTGGAAGAGGTTGGGAGCGGGTAATAGCCAACCAGGGCTAGGCGTATGTGCCGATCAAGTGCGGTGACGAACAGAGAAGATTAGGTTGGGTTACATGTGCATCGCACATGGTGCGCGGTGCGATGGGGCGCACGAGATCTGGAGAGTCGAACAAAGACAGTAGTGGGTTGTGGCGAGGCGCAGTGGAGCACGAACAGAGTCGCAAAGGAGGATTGACAGGGTAGAGAGCAGCTGGAAGAGAAGAGCGAACAGGTTGCAACCCATGCTCCAGCGTTGACCCGGCAGCGGAAGTGCGGGAAGCGCATGGCGTGCAAAGTCTACCAAACGAACCACTTGATTCTGTTCAAAGGTCGCTTGTGGGCAGCATCTTGCTTCTGAGTCGACCGATCTTGCCGCAGCTGCAGCCAGCGTGCTTGGGATCCTGCTCCTGCCATCCCGCATCGTTTCACGTCACTGCGAACTTGCGAGCAAGAAAACAACGACTTTCTCAGGTCGAGCATTTGCAGCTGCCAAAAACAAGCTCTCGCCGGCGCGTCGGGAAGCAGCCGACTATCTAACGGTCCATATCAACATTCTCCACAAAAAAGGTGCCGACTCTATCACAAAAGACCATGGCCATGGTTTATCGCGTCGTTTGCTGATTGGCGGTGGGTAGCAATCAACACCTCGTCTCTCGCCCTCGACATCCTTGACTGTTTGTCGCATTTCGAGCGCCTCACGGACATCGACAGGCCCTCATCTAAGCAGTTGCGGATTCGCGCACTCGGATTGGCAGCGTCTCAGACCATCACCACCACTCATCACCCGTCGGGCTGCAATGAAAGCCGCATCCTCGATCGCGTAAATCTCGCTGAGCAATCGCCGCCGCCATGGGTGTCGAAGCTCACCAACGACCACCACTGCCCGCACCTACCGAGCCCACCGACGTCGACGACACGGATGTGGCCACGAACCTCTCGCGCCGTACCGACCAGACCTCCTACTCGATCCCCGAAGACGGCAGTCCCATCACCATCTCGACACACAAGCTCACATCCAAAGAGGGCCCACGCCTCCGTCACGGTCGCAACAAGTCCCAGACTTCGCTGTTGATTGAGTACTTTGAAGCCACCAAAGGCGACAAAGCAAAGAACCACCCCAGTGTCCGCGTCAAGGTCACTCCCTCAGCTCACCGCAAATCCAAGACGTCCGACTCCGTCCAGATCACAGGCATCGGTCGTGACAAGAAGCCTTCTTATACACGCCGCATCTCTCTGGGCTCCAAGTCTCCAGACAAAGCCGCTCCAATCGAAGCCACCGAGGTCAGTCACTCGTCGGGAAGCAACCTTTCGGCCCTCCCTCCAGTCGAGGTCGAGATTCTCAACAACAGCGACCTATCGAGTCTGAAGCAGGGCCGCGAATCCCGCGACCTACACTACCTTCCTACCACCTCAGACGTCTCATCAATGCCCCCCGACAGCTTGTTAGAGCCTTCCCACATCTCGGCTATGACCCAAGATGCATCTGAGGAGGCGAGCCGTGGCCAGAGTCTTCTGGATCTGCCTGCACAAGACCGAGCACGCAGCGCCAGCCACGAGCGCATCAAACAGAAAGTCATCGAGAAGTTGATGCAGCGCCAACGTGGCGATCCCGTTGAGTATGAGCCCGATACTAAACCAACCAAAGAGCGTCGCCGCCGCTCATCCCGCTCTACACGCGAAGACGACCTCGCCAGCGCCGCCGAATCGTCCATATTGTCCTCGAATCTTTCCCCTAGCAACCTTTCATACGCTTCTGGCACAACCTCAAAGGTGTCATTGAACAACCCAAAGCTTCTGCAGATGGTCGAGGATACTGTTCGCCGTCTGATCCTGCCCGAAATCACTCAACTGAAAAATGAACAGCGACGCTCTTCACAAGGCTCATATACCGATGACGAGCTGGACCGGCGTCACTCCAAGTCTACAAGTTCACCCGCAGTATCCACCAAGCCCAAGGTCGTACTCAATCGCTACGACGACGATCCTGGCGAGGTGCTCTCCCGAGGAGACTCTGAGCGTCGCGAAAAAACTCGTCGCTCCAGCCGCACAGAATCTGAACGCCCTCGACGTGAACGTCGTTCTTCTCGCACTTCGACGAGAGAAGAATCTTTACATAGCAGATCAAGCAAAGACAAGGAGTCTCATCACATCAAAGAGGCTGCTGCTGCTGGTATTGCGAGTGGTGTTCTTACTGCTGCAGCCCTTCGTCATCATGACTCTGAGGACACTATCAGCCGTGAACGTCGCAAGAAGCGCAAGGGACGAACAAGCCGCAGCGATTCAACAAGTCTAGCTGAGACCGAGAAGACGTATCGCAAAGAAGACATTCCTCCCATGCCCTGGACTGGCGCATCGGCCATGAACGACTCGGAAGTAACCCGTCAATCCATTCTCACAGCATCGACTGAGCGTCCACAATCTGCTTCCCTTACAGAACGTCAAACTCCAATCCGTGAGGTTCGAAGAGGCTCGCTTCGTGGCTCCTTGTCACCAGCATCTACAACCCCTAAAGGAAAAGGGACTCGCTCGCCGCGACTTCTGGAGTCGACCAAGAGCAGCCACTCTCTAACGGAAGAGCACTATGCCGATGGTCAGTCCATCTCAACAAAAGCTAAGTCGGCAGCATTAGCTGCAGCTGGCTTGAGTGCCATCGAAACCGTTCATCAATATCATGAAACTGGCAAACATGACTCAAGCCCCACGCAGAGCGTTTCAACTTTCAGAGATAGTCTCAATGACCCTTTGGTCCCCCATGGACTACGCCCTCGCAGTAGAGTCTCCGAGCTGTCCGCTGGCTTTGAGGAACGGCAGCGGAACGCTATGTCTCCTGTTTCAGCGCCGACTTCTCCGAGCGTTCAGAAGAAGGGTTTCGACATTATCAGAGCCTCCCAGTCACCCGCACAAGTGTACGATGAGGCTGAAGAGCGTAGTGAACTGGAAGAATGGTTTCAGCAAGAGCATGAGAAGAACGAGGAATATCGCAAATCTCTTGCAAACACCATTCCTGAAACACTGGATGAGCGCCGCCTGACCCAGTACACCGAAGGCAGCCACCTATCGAGCGAACAGAGTCCAGAACGTGACATCAAGGGAGTTGCTGCGACCCCTCAATACACACACCTACCACATGGTGTCGAATCTGCCGTCGCCTCTCTGATCGATCCCTCTACTGTCAGTACTAGTATCCAATCGTCCCAAGCAAGCCCGAGCAATTTTGAAGATGTTCGTTACCGCGAGCGGATGGATGACAGCGGGCGTGAGGAGCTTCATCATCAGTCAATGGAACAGCAAACTACGGACTCGAAGACACAATATCCGACGCAGAACCGGTGGAGCGCATTGCGTGAAAATGCTTTGGCTCTATCCAGTCGGGGTTCCTCTGCACAAAACACAAACGCCCCACGCCAGAGCGAGACTTTCCACGAGGAACGCACGCACGCAGACTCTCCCCCTGTCCGCTTAAGCGCCCATGGTATTCCCGATGCTAACGATCCCCTGCCTGAAATCGGACATGGAGTCGACTCGGAGTCTGACTTGAGTACAAATCCTCCGGAGATCCAAGGACCTGGTCCAAGCGGCGGACGCTTCGATTTTCTCCCCTCATTCTCACACAGTCCTGAGAGAGAGGCTGTGCGACACGACAGTATCTCAGAGCACAGTCCCTCAAGTAACGAAAAAGCCAAAGTGGGGGCTGGCATCGCTGCTGGTGCTTTCGCGGCAGACAAGGTCCTGAATCGACACAGCTCAGACAAACATCTCTCAGCAAATCAAGCAGTGATTGAAGACTATGCCTCTCGTGAGACGACGCCAGATGTTCGGCAAGCTCAGGCTATCCATGTAGGCCGTGCAGGAACGTCCTCTCCTCCTGTTCATTTTGGAGACGAAGGATACGCATCTGCGGCCTACGCTCGTTCCAACGGAGCCTCTACCCCTAGAGGCCACAAGACATACGCCAAAGCCCACTCGGAAGAGCATGATGTGGGTACAGAACAGGAAGAAGCGTTCATCGGAAAACACAGTCGGCACTTGAGTGGCAATTCTCATGGCATGTCTTCTCCGCTCTACGACAGCGCCACTGGCAGAGGAATTAACACGATCGAATCCAAGGATGTGGTTGCGTTGATGGACCACCTTACAGTTCGAGACGCGCATCGCAATGCAAGGGATACAGAAATTCTTGTTACACTGGTGCGCAGTGCTGCCGAAATGCGTCATGAATTCGAGGAGATGAAGAGGTTCATCGCCGAGCAAGATCGCAAGATCATGGAAAATACGGATCGCGATGCCGAATACACGGTCAAGAAGGTGCTCGGTGGCCCTCGACCTCAGCCGCCTGCCTTACCTCGAACGGTTCATGGCACCTACATCGAAGAAGATCTTCCGATGAAACGCAAGAATGTCTTCAAGCGCGCACTCAAAGGACTGAGCAAGAGAGGCTCGAACGACTTGTCTAAGATTGAAGACATGTTGAATCAGATACTTGGAGACGTAGAGGATCTCAAGCTAACACAAGGCGATCGACCACCTATGTCACTTCGCGGCAGTAGCTTTGACTCGTACGAGGACCGGGCATATTATGGACGCGACTCTGGATACGAGCCCGAAGGACAAGCTGGTACTTCGTCAACCCCAAACCACTCCGGTCATCTCTCCAATCATTCTGGCAACGCATCGTTTCCTTCTCCCCAAGAGAAAACAACTTCTCCACAGGAAAGGTACTTTCACTCTGGGTACAACGGCCGTAGGGACTCGATCAATCGTGTCAGCACAGTCTTGGAAGAAGAAAGTAATGATGGCAGATCTTTCTTGGAGCAGCATGAGGCTCACGTTCTCGACAACCAATTCGAAAACAACGAAAGGCTTCTGACCCCGACACAAGAATCATTCAATCGCAGATCCGGATCTTTTGATTCTACCAAAACCCCTGTGCAACAACGACATAGTCCGTTCGATGCCCAAACTGGTAAGAGCACCCCTGAGAAGCAGCGCAAGCAATCTGTTTTTGGAATACCCAAGATCTCTCGCTGGTCCAAGACGACGACCTCCTCATATCCCGAAAATTCAGATGTCAATGGAAAACGTCGAAGCCAGTACACCGATGCCTCTAGCAGTGGCGAGAGCTTGAGTTCCAATGGTGCGGGCTATTACGACAACGGTTATGCACTGCAGTCTGAGGATCGTCTTCGATCGACCCAGTCCCTGGCCAAAGACCAGGCAACCAGAGAATACTTGCCTGATAACAGAAGCGTTCGCAGCGGGCTTAGTGATATGACACGAACCCCATCGCCGCTCATTCCTTCAGAGACAGGCTCTCAGCTCGACAACATTCCTATCATCCTCCCGGGCGACGATGAAATTGACGACTTTGACGATCCCAAGTACTCGGCTCATCGTGATTCTTTGCTTCTACAGCATCCTCAGCCTCGACCAGGACCAACGCACCGCCATCAAACAAACCTCGAAAACGAAGCTCGGACGTTCAGTGGGCCTGACCATTTCGAGACAGGAGCAAGCAGTGATCTTTCTCAGCGCACCGTGGATAGCGACTTTGATCCTCTGCAATGGGGATCGAACCCCTCGCTTTCTCTAGCACGAACCAACAAACTGAGCGGGATTCCTTCTGGAAAGGATAACGGTCCTCTGGTCCCTGAGAGCAAACAGAAAGCTACACCTAGAGTTGAGGTAGAGCCACCAAAGGAACAGCGACAGCAAGCACAGCAGAAACCCCGCCAGATGTACTATTCGACCCCACTTGGTTCGGGCCACCTACTCGAGCCTATTGAAGAAGTGAGATACTCGCTGGAAACAGACCGCGGACATGTAAGTATTCGATCGAACTCTTGATGTGCTTGGCTGACACTAATGCTATCAGCGCTCTCCTGAACCGACAGCTAGTCCCAGGGTGGCCAACCAGCTCAGTCCAACTCGCAAAATCACCGGACCGAGACCGATGGGCTCGCGTGCTCCTAGCGGTGCCAATGACGAGAGCCAGCAAGAGCAAACTTCTGGTACTGTAAGAAGGAAGCCAGTGCCTTCGAGTAAGAGTTATGGTTCGTGATTCTTGTTGTCTCTGACCTTTTCCTTCAACTTCACATATTATAAAAGAAACATCACGTTGGCGAGCTGAACGGTGTCTGTTGCTGCGTTGCTACTACAGACTAGACACAATGTGGCGTTTGCAGAGATGACAAGCAACTAGCTCAGACACCCAGGAAGGGACAAAGCGTGGATGGAGCTGATTCGGAGGACAGATTCGTTTGATGATGATAGTGAGATCTTCTAAAGATGTAGTAATGCGGAGGAACACGAACACGGAGATGTGCGAAAGCAACGACGTTACGATACAGACAGTCATGCGAGCGACAGGACCGCTGCTGGCTAGCAATATGGAGAGGACGAGATGTAATGATTCCACTGTACCTTTCCTTGCTTTTGTTTCGCCTTTTTATACCACCACTGTCCTTCTCTCGGCCACTTCGCAGATTGCTCTTACTCATCCATATGGCTCTCCACTCCCTGACTGTCTCTTCAAGCTTTTGATTTGCCACTATTGTGCATGAATCTCTGGGCTTTTGCTTCGCTCATGCTTGTTCGACCATCGGCGAATCATGAGAGATGTTGTTTATCGCCGCTAAGATGGCCTCCCAAGATTCAATATCAACGATCACTACGAACAGATGATCCCAACTGAAATCGAACGATAGACTCAGATCTTGAAGTGAGTCGGAGTTGGTCCAGCAAGCATCTGTCTAGTGGTATTCACGGCGATTGCAAAACAGCCGATACTTACCGCTCAACGAGCGCCCAACGGGCCACGCCTCGCCGGGCCCTGGTACCTGATTTTTCTTCTTCTTTGAGAGATCCGAGTGTCTGGTGCGTATTTTCTTGTGCGTGTGTACCCCACGATCCGCGAGTACTTGGCGAGATGTAGCGCAGCCACATGCTCATGTCCGCGGAACCAGAAATGTCTTTACGCTTGAGGAGCGAAGGGTCGATTTAGCGACCGCGTCTTTTGGTGAAGGTTGGCGATGCGTCTAGCTGTACACTTGTATGATCCTCCAGAAAAGAGCACCTGTCCTGATAGATATCTTGACCTATATCTAATCGAGATTCGTGTTCACGATGCTACAGCATACGCATGGCCCAGAGTTTGTTGCGGGAGGATCGCCAGAACTTGCAAAGCTTTGGCTCCTGGAGAAGTTGCAGATCCAACGGCTCCAGTTAAAGTTATACCCACGACTCGCGAGCCTTTTGCAGATTTACGGTTTGCTCATTGCCGTTGGGTATGATTCGAGAGTGCTGACATCTGAGTTTTTCTCGCTGGGTTTGCGTGATGGATGATGCTCCGAGTACTCAAATAGTACCGCGGTCTTTCGAGATCAACTGCCAAGTGTCCAAACGACTGTATGAGAGGTCCGCGCCTTTTGCAAAGATGACTAGTTTGTCAATGACTTAGGGTTTCTCTAGGGTTTGTCTCGCTAGCTGTGGATCTATGGAGCGCACGAGCAAAAGAGAGACAGACATCTTTGCAGAAGAGCCTTGTGAATGGCAGTGACAAGATAGGAAGCCGTGGCCAAGGAAGGATCGTGGAATCTAGGTCGTTTGAATTGCGCCTTCCACGATCTTGGGTCGTTTCGAATCCTTTGCCCTGCAGTGAAAGCTTGATTAGGTAGTTGGAAGCATGTGTTTTCTGACGTCGACTTTGATGGTAAATTTGCCTCGTGGCTTGAGTTTAACTCTAAAGCGCAGCAATCTTTGACGAAAGCCCGTCAAAGCATAGTGACCGTAAAGCCGGGCCTACCTGACTCTGAAACGAAGATCTGTCATGGCGAGTCAGACGTTGAAGAAGTCTCGATCTTCTCCATGGCCATGCGATAGGAACTAGGTGAAAAGGGT
The DNA here is from genome assembly GCA_023848605.1 of Aureobasidium sp. EXF-10728. NCBI lineage: Eukaryota > Fungi > Ascomycota > Dothideomycetes > Dothideales > Saccotheciaceae > Aureobasidium > Aureobasidium sp. EXF-10728. The sequence continues at coordinate 49,196 of SWBG01000081.1, forward strand.
ACGGCGTATATTAACTGCAGGTCCGACCGACTCATCATGCTCCTTCGTCTTTAATCTGTGTGCGGACCGGACGATCATTTGATATACCACAGCCATGCAGGGAAAGCAGCTGTCTACTTTTGTTATTGCTCTGGTGAGCTTGCTCGTCACGACTCTGGTCATTGCTGTCAGATGTGTTGTTCGTACATCCATCAGAGGCTTTGGTCTCGATGATTGGTCCATGGTGATCGGTCAGGTATGTGTCTTGTCTATCAAAAATCGTGCGAGTTTGCAATTGCTCACACAAGGCAGGTCCTATTCTTCGGTACCTGCGTCGTCGTCATGTACGGATGCCACACAGGCATTGGCGTGAGAGACATTCACTTGACCGCAGAACAGCTTGTCAACGCAAGACACGCCATCGTCATGTTCCAATGCTTCTACCTCACCTCTCTCATCTTTGTCAAGAGCAGCATTTGCTTTGCTCTCCTCCGCATCGCCACCAGCAAGACCATCCGCCAGTTCCTTTACTTCATCATCTTCCTTTCCTTCTGCTGCGGTTTCGTCACCATGGTCGCCTGCTTGGCCATCTGCGTCCCTCTCTCGGCTTCCTGGACAGGTATTGGCAAATGTGCTGCACCTTATGTGATCAAGTACGTCGCTGTCTACACCACAGTCTCGAGCTGCATCACCGACTTTTCATGCTCCATCCTTCCCTTTGTCATCCTCTGGAACCTGCAAATGGACAAGAAGCTCAAGTTCGGTCTGGCCGCTATTCTGAGTCTCGGTTTCCTGTAAGTCTCACTTCTGAGAACCTCTCTTTTGCAACCGACTAATGAGTTTATATAGTGCTAGTGCAGCTACAGTCGTCCGCGCTTTCTACTTCAACCGCTTCTTGGCTCCCGTCGACTATGTCTGGGGTTTCTCCGACCTCATGATCTGGTCCATCATCGAAGACCTCATCGCCATCACCATCGGCAGTGTCCCCAGTTTGAAGCCTCTCTTCGTGCGCTTCAAGTGGATGGCATCCATGTCCGGCCGCCGCACGGGCAAGCGAACCGGCGACTACCAGAACTGCGAATCCTACAACATGCACTCTCAGAACAAGAGCAAGAACCAGACCAGAGTCATCACTGTTGCTGGCGAGAGCGACAGCATGAAGGATTTGGTCAGGGAGGAGGGCATTGTCATCAGTCAGGAGTTTAGACATGAAGAAGAGTATGAGTACCATGACAGAAAGCCTAGGGTTTCTATCTAAGGATGACACGATATACGGTTGGATATATGGATTACAGTACATAGAACAGACTTTGGTTTACGGCCTCGTTACGTTATGGAAAATCTCTTTTGTCTGATGGCTTAGCAATAAATCTCACGTTGTTGGAGCCGATAGAATACGAGTAATAGTGATTCGGTTTCAGTCTACATCACCAGAAAATCTACAAGATTTCGTCGTCGGAACCACTTCCACCATTCGAACCGCCAGATGCGCCTCCAGGAGGACCTTGAGCTGGACCGCCAGATCGGCCGCCCGCTTGTGGCTTCCCACCTCTACCTCTGCCACGATCGCTACCTCGGCCACGATCGTTACCTCTCCCTCGACCACTTGGACGTCCTCTATCACTTCTATCGCCAGCGAAGCTATGGCCCTGTTCATAGCGGTTGTGCTGTTCATAGCGGTTGTGAGTGTGATGATTGTCCCGAGGAGCTCTTGCTGCTCCGCGACCCTCTGTAGGCGGGGCGGGATCATTGTAACGATCATTTCTGCGACGTTTGTGCGAAGGTTCTTCGTCGCCTGCTCCGCGGGCCTCTTGAGGAGGGATGGGGTGATCGTAACGATCAGTTCTGCGACGTTTGAGTCCAGGTTGTTCGTCCATGTCCATAGGTGAGCCTGGAGGAGGCTCTATGGTCTGACCGGAAGCCTGGGTGTATACAGCGAGCGAGCCAGCAGGGGCCCACGAAGGGTGAGCAGCAGGCGGACCATTGTGTTGGCCAGAGTAGTTGTCAGGAAGGGAGTTTGTGGCTTGACTCGAAGCCTGAGCCTGAGCTTGAGCAGCGATCTGTGCTTGCTGAAACTCACGCACGGCGTCGATGAGTGCTGCTTCCTGATATTCGAGCATACGGGACTCCTCAAGGGACTTCTTCTGTTCAGCTTCAAAAGCCTTGCGTTGTTTCTCCAATTCGAACATGGCATCGTACTCCAAGTCGAGGTCTCGGGTAGTGATACCAGCCTTGAGTTCAGTGTATTGATTGAGAATGGGGTTTGAGTGGGCTTGCTGGAGCAGGTAAAGTGGTGTCAAGTCTCCTTCCTCGATGCGAGATCGTCTCCATTGGAAAGCGGCGGTCTCATGGCAACAGCTGGATGCCAGAAACACGGCATGTTCGGCTTGGTCACGAGGGTAGCCACTACGAGTGCAGATGTTGACTGGCTGAAACTCGGGTGTGATAATGAGAGAATTACCTTTGCATCCTTGATAAGCGCAGCAGATGTTGAATCCGGCCTCGAGCCTGTGGATAGCATAAGCGATCCGGAAGAAAGACACGCCCTCAGCGACGTGATACATTCTCATCGCTTTAATGGTTTCCGTAAGATCCTTGCCCCAGAGGTTGCAATCTTCGCCTGGAGTCCACCTTGTGAGCCCATTCGTCATGTTGAACAACTCACCGGGTCCGACGGGGATCACATCCTCGGTTGTCTTTTGACTGGTAGCATCCACGAGATTGGCAATGAAATCGTTGCAGGCTTTCTGACTTTGTTCAAGTGCCTCTCTCTTCCTCTTGAATGTCGAGATTGTGCTGCTCATGGCATGGTTCGGTTCATCTTTCTTGACAATCGGATCCAACGGGCGTGAAGGGAGAGATGCAAGATACTCGCGCACTCCAGGCTCGTTGCGTCGCACACAGTCTAGATAACAATGGCCAGGTCGTAAGCAAAGAGAGCATTTCTGTGCTGGGTACGGGTTGCAACACATGTTGTTCGAGTGCCCTTTGTATGCGTATCTGTCGCAGATGTTCTCTTTGATGTCCGGAAGCGACCTGGTCTTAATCTGGGCATTAAAGTCCGTACAGCTAACGGTGCTATGGTAGAGGGAGTTGCACCACTTGCACCACAGAGCTTCGGGTTGTGGTGGGGAGATCTGCCAGGGAGCAGTCATGAGGAATCCGCTGGATGCTCCTGACATTGCCTCCTGGTTCTTCTCCGGACATTGTGCCTCGTAATGGTTGTTTCCACCGCAATAGCGACAATACTTGTTGTTGTTGTTATTGTTATTGTTGTTGTTGTTGTTGTTGTTGTTGTTGTTGTTGTTGTTGTTCTTGTTGTTGTTCTTGTTGTTCTTGTTGTTGTTGTTGTTCTTGTTGTTCTTGTTGTTCTGGTTCTGGTTCTGGTTTTGGTTCTGGTTGCTCCAGCATTGCGAGAAATAGTGCCCCAGTTTCCCGCAACCAGTACACTTAGGTTTAGCAGAGCCTTGCTTCTTTTTCCCTGACATGTCCTGATGTTGTGAAGAGATATAGAAGGGTTATTGGGTTTTGTATGCTAGAAATTAGATGTTTCGGATAGTAATGTTGCTTACAGAATTTTGATGTTGTTTTTTTTGTAAAAGAATCTGCCAGCAGACTCACAATGGAAAGAGAGGAAGATAAATTGTACAAGAGAACGAAAATTGACTGTAAAATAGTCCTATGCGATGTGGTTAATATAGGGTATCTAGGAGTCGGCATTTTAGCGACAAAGAATCTTGTACAAAGAACCTGATTGTAGCATCACGACCTTTCAGTGGCTACCCTGTCAATGAGTAAGGAGATTAGATGGCGCGATCCTTGTGATTAGCCGGCCTTCTGTCTTTGTCTGCAAATTGAAAATCTAGTCGTGGCGTTGGACATGGTGCTTTAAAGGCGAGAAAACAATGGTTACAAATGCTCAAGATAGAGAAGCAAGGTCAAAGGAGTCCAAGGGATGTGTTGATGTCTGACGAATGGCAACCGATGTCAACCGATGTGTTTTTGTAGGTGACGACGCTTCGCTGCTTCCACCGAGATCGGCCTCAATCAGAGCACATAAGACCTCGGAATCTAGTCCTGATAAGGCGCTAGCGTCAAAACTCCAGATTTGCTCCACGTTTGGCATTTTTTTCTCCAACCTCTTCCATTATGGCTTCTATCATTGTTTAAAAGTATTCTCTTATGACTTTCCTTGCTACCCATATTTTTCTCTAGTGTAGTACTGCGTCCCGTTTTCTTTTAGATCTCTCACTCTCGAAATCTGTCGAAATGGAAGTGCCCGAGGCCAGAGTTCTGATTGTCATCACGGGCGGTACGATATGCATGCAACCTTCTGAAAATGGACTTGTGCCGGTATGTAATATTAATTCTGATGAACTGGAATCTTTGAGTAACCTTTCTTTGCAGAGCAAAGGATTCCTGAAGAATGGTCTTGCGCCCCGACCATCTTTCAACGACGGCTCATACCCCGAACCACTCGAGATTGTGACAGACCAGAAAGGCACCCGCAAAGCTGTGCAAAGTCTGCGCACTCCCCCAAGCACCTATGGTCGGCAGGTCCGATACAGTGTCCTGGAATTCGACCAATTGCTTGACAGCAGCAGCATCGATGCCGAAGGTTGGGACCAAATCGCCAGAACCATTGAGCGAAACTATCAGCTCTATGATGGATTCGTCGTTTTGCACGGTACCGATTCGCTAGCTTATACTAGCAGTGCTCTGAGTTTTATGCTCCAAAATCTGGGAAAGCCTGTCATTCTTACTGGATCGCAAGCGCCAATGATGCAGCTGCAAAACGATGCCCAGGATAACCTCTTAGGTGCTCTTGTCATCGCAGGCCATTTCATGATTCCCGAGGTTTGCTTGTTCTTCAACTTCAAGCTATTCAGAGGCAACCGCGCGACCAAAGTCTCGGCCGACGACTTTAATGGATTCGCCAGCCCGAACATGCCACCTCTTGCTACTATCAGCAGTTTGAGAACGAACGTTAGCTGGGATCTTGTCTACAGGCCAAAGATTGTAAACCCCTTCCAAGTGCACTCAAATCTGGATACTGCTCATGTGGCCTGTCTTCGTATCTTCCCTGGTATCAAGCCAGAAATGGTAGATCTGTTCCTACGTACGGAAGGGCTCAAGGGCTTAGTACTCGAAACATTCGGCGCTGGTAACACCCCCGGAGGTCCGGACTCGCCCATGACTAGGGTTTTGGCCGATGCCGTCAAGCGCGGCATTGTTATTGTCAATGTAACACAATGCCTCAGCGGCAGTGTCAGCCCATTGTACGCTCCAGCAACCTATCTTGGACGTGCAGGTGTGGTGTTTGGTCAAGACATGACTACAGAAGCCGCTTTGACGAAACTCTCATACTTACTCTCGATTCCTGGATCAACTCCCGAGGATGTGGCCAAACAGATGCATAACTCACTTAGAGGTGAGCTGACAGAGAGGGGACGGACACACTTCCAGCATCCCACTAGTGGTACTCTGACTCCTGAAATTTCGAGCTTGACTGCGCTTGGTTATGCTATTCAAGACGGTGATGCTTTGAGCGTAAGAGACGTCGTCAGGGGTGAGAATCGCTGGCTTCTGAACGATGTCGACTACTCGGGGAATACACCTGTGGTAAGCTGTGGCTTTTCCCTGAAAGATCCCAAGTCAGGGTTTGCACATTATCTGAATATTTGACTGACCACGTTACAGCATCTTGCAGCAACCGGGCCTAACGTTGATGTGTTGAAGGAGATGCTCAATCTTGGAGCAAGCGTTCATTTGCGCAATCGTAATGGGCGCACACCTCTTTTTGTTGCTGCGCATGCAGGACTCCCCCAACATGTCGAGGCTCTGAGGGAAGCAGGCGCTCATCTGCACTCTGACGAGCTGGACACAGCCAAGATTTTTGCAAAGTCCGACCCTCACCCAGACGTGTGGAAGCTTTCCGGTGTTGAAGAATTGTAAACTTCGAATTTGCCGTACTGGACACGGGAGAAGTTTTCTTGTCGGCAGGCTTAGGGAGTCTACAAGGTTGACTTGATCAATTCCTTGTGTCCATCGAAGATATGCCTGAGCCAACCAATCAATTGAGCCACAAGCTTATTCCGCCTCACATATTCGGTGCGCTTCGATACCACTCAAATGGTGAGCGAGTGACTTCCCAAGCAGGGCCTGCTCCAGTGGTAAGATGAGATGCGTTACGGTCGCAGATCGTGGAGGATCTTACATCGTCCTTGATCGATGTTTTTGGCAGACCGCCACCTTCGGTCTAGCATGCAATGAACCTACAATGCAGCATCCTCAGTCAACAACGCGTGTATACTGGGTAGCGGCAGCATCCAGCTCACGCTATTCCAGATCTAAATATAAAATCGTCGCTAACTAACGGACATAATCAACTTTTTTTTCTCTTAGGATATCCACTCATGCTATTCTTAGTAGAGATCACTTCTCATCCGCATAAGCGTAATTAGTCGACATTCTTTACTTGCATATTTCGAGTTAAGAGTATGTCGTTGCAGGTCGTCAGACGTGTGCATGTGTCCCGCTTCCCGAAGGATGCGGAACCCCGCTTGTTCGTCGACCTCAATCCTCACAACTTTATCTCGCGAAACTGTTCTTGGGTCTCTCCCTTCTGAATTGGGTTGGATACAGACTCGAGATCCGATATCGAGTATGAAGCACAGCCAGAGTGTTTCTCGTCCAGGAGGCTCGAGCCAGATGTATTCGTTGTACAAAAGCAGATGAAAGAGAGAGAAGCCACGACTGATACTAAGCGCCGCCAAATACTGCCAACATATGCACTTAATCTAGTCACCCATGGCACACGAGCATCTAGTCGCATCTGGAAGATCTAACGAGCCGCATCAGGACACTATATCAGCGCTTATGGCTGCTCGGGAGCGATACACCAACATCAAAAAAAGTGACATCCAACAATGTAACTACGGCCAGCAAATTCTCCGGTGCCCTATTCCCAGTCTCTGCGATGGCGAGATGGTGTCGCCAATTCTTCCGTGCAGACGCTTGACGTGTAGTGCAATGCATGGCGGCGCCTCGCATCTGTCCACCGTCCTTCCCGTCTTTGACTTGCATGACAGTGCATGTGTCTGCAGATGGATGTGGTAAGTTTAGCAGCTACCTTCGTCTTCTCATCTCTCTTACGTACCAACATGTCTCTACTTGGACGAGTGAGCGGCAAGTGTTGGAATATATAACATTGTTCTGTGCTCCCACTTCGGCTCCGGTTTATTACCATCGAATAATCCAAAGATCAATCTCGACTGCTTCTTTATTATACTGGTGGCAGCACAGCATCGGTTGGCTTTTGTCTTTTTTCGTCCTGCATCGATACTACCACACTTCTGAATCTTGTTTCTCAAGTTTCTTGTTCAACCTATCGATTCATCTTCGCTATAATGTCTTCAAACATTGCTCGATTGCTCTTGGCCTTCTTCTTGGTCACGATAGCATTGGCCTTGCCTACTCCTAGCACACCCTCGAACCAAAACACCGTACCTCTCAATGGACTCCCAGCACCCGGCGCTCTATCCCTCAAGTACATCACCCTCGGAGCCGGCACCCAAAACTACAGCTGCAGCGCCGCAGGTGCCGTTCCCACGGCCATTGGCGCAGTAGCCGACCTCTACGATGCAAGCTTGCTAAAGTCACCCGCAAGGTCTTCGTTGATCCCCTCATTCGCCGCTGTGGCCTATAGCACACACACGTGGTTCGACCTACCGACTTTGGGACACCACTGGTTCAGCGCTGCAGGTGTGCCGACATTCAATCTCGAGGGCTGCGCTTTCCTGAGTGCGAAAAAGGTGGCTACCGTGCCGGCGCCGAGTGCGAGTATTGATGGGAGTGTGGATTGGCTCTTCCTGCAAGATGATGGAAGGGGTGTGAGTAAGAATCTCAAGGCTGTATACAGGGTCGAGACTGCGGGAGGTAGTCCGCCGACTACTTGTAGCAGTGCTGGAGTCGTCAAGGTCCCCTATGCTGCTGAGTATTGGTTCTATGGTTGACCGGTGCACAACAAAACAGTGCCAGGGTTTGGTGGTGATGTTGATTGTGCAATTGGTGGCTCGGCCCGGGTTTTTGTTATATCGAGAGGCTATTTGTGTTTCTGTTTATCGGTTCTGTGAATACGCGACTCTCGTCAATCACCAGATGAGATATGATACCCCGAGGTGCGGTATGGACCATTCGTCTATAGTTATCTTACAAGGCAGTAATGTCCGACTTACTATATTTCTTCCCAAGCTCGATTTGAAGCAGGCGTGATCATTCTTAAGCATCAACTTATCGAAGCCGCTGAGCATAGAGATCAAGTCACAGGTTAATCGTACTGTACAAAAGGCACAAGAAAAGCACATGAGAAACAATATCAGAGAAAAACAAATTGATTGATTGATCGACTAAAACAACAGCATACTAACCATAAACCATAAAAAAGCAAATCTCAAAAAACCAACACCTACAGATTCATAAGTAACTCAGTAACTCTCAAGCACCACTGACCTTTTTTAAAAAGATGGCGACATGGAGATCTTGCAGTAAGAGCAGAACCAAGTTCTGTAGAGGGGGTTCCACTGAAGGGCTCTGCCGCATCTGCTGCAAAGGCTGTAGAAGAGAACAGGGAGGTTGGAGGAGCTGGGGGTGGAGGGGTTGATGTGGTTGCACATTTTGTTGTGTGTTTTTGTGGGTTGGTTTGGTTTGAGTTGTGTGTGTGGGTTTGTTTGTTTGTCTGGGTTTGGGAAGCTGTTGTTGGATGTCGTTTAGATGTTGATGGTATGGTGGGTTTTATAGACATCTTGGTGGGTAGAGAGGTGGTGGGCTGGTGGTAAGTTAGACAATGGCCTTGTGAGGTGAACAAAGAGCTCGTAGGGCAAGAAGTGTTGCTGAGTGGATTACTCAAAGAACGACGATTTGAAGTCATTGTTCTATTCTTATGTTCCATCGAGCGCTAACGTCTTTTCTTTATCTTCTCTTTGTCTTCTTTTGTCTTGCATTGTCTGATGGAACAACACGTTGTCCGAGACCTAAAATCAGACATCGAGGATATCTTGTGCATGTTGAATACTTAACTGTTTACATTCTCTTTCTCGATACGACCATCCACCAAATCGCAGAAGTCAACCCCAACTCCAAACTAACGAGATTTCTTCTGTGACAGGTATCAAAAGGAACGAAGACTGCAAATCAAACACGCAAAGATGTCTCAAGTATCTCATCCTGACGACATCCCAATGCCCGACTACGACAACGACTATGCCCTTTTCGAGGCTGAACTCGCAGGCGACGACACTGACGTTGATACTGAAATGAGCGAAGGCTCACCAGCCACCAACTCCTCTCCAGACCCACCCAGCCCATCTGTGCCTCTATACAACAACACACCACCCCACCACTTTGACATTCCCATCGCCCACACCATCGATCTCACCAGCGAGCTAACAAGACCAGGCGGCCCCCTCCCAATCCCTGGCCCTTACTTCGACATCGACATAACCAAAACACTCGACCTGATGCTCGCCAGACACCAGCAAACAAGCCAACGCTTCTTCCGTCTAAAGTGGGCCATCAATTACCTATCTCAGGGCTTCTACCCTGCTTGCAAGTACCCTGGTTGCACCTCTAGATGCAAAATCGTCGATCATGACCTCAAAGTCTTGACTTGGAAGAAACTTCAACCTGGTGGTGAGGATCATTTGCGTTATGTGACTACTGACAAGGAGCATCCTGCTTTTCTCTGTGTTTCTTGTTGTCATGAGAATTGGATGCCTTCGTTTATGTGGATGACTAGGGTTGTTGGCTTCATGGCTGATCCTGTGGTTGAGGTCAAGACGTTTGAACGTTGGTCGACTCCCGAGTTCTTCTTTAACAGAGCAAGGGATGGTGATGCTTTTCCTGGTATGATTAGCGGTCCTATCCTTTCTAGACGCGACAGACGTGTTCAGCGTAGGACTTCGAGTTGAAGCTGACTTGTCTTTCTCTAGGATCTGCTACGAGCATTTTGGACAAGACATACAATTACTTACTGCCGGTGGTTGCTGCTGGATTTGGGCTCCGCTATGCCTAGAATGTGATAAATCAATATCAATCTAATGGGGCAAGTTCCCACCTTTTCTTTGACCATTTGGACTACATATGAATATGCATAGTGAAATTGTACAGATCGACAGATATCGTCTGAAGTTTTGAATGTAATTGAAATCGTGAAAATGTTTACTTTTTGTTTTGTCGTCTATGCCTCGTCTGCCTTGGGCTCCTCTCCTTGACCCTTTTCTCTTAGTGCCAGCTTCTCGGCCTTCTTTTCGGCAATCTTGAGAGCTTTACGTTCGCCCTTTGTGAGCTTGCCGGAAGTGTTTTCTTGCTTCTCCTCTGGCTTCTTCTCGGTGACAGCTTCCTCAATGGAAGCAGTGGCGTTGGGGTTACCCTTGAACTCGAGCTTTCTAGGGGTCATGAATTCGCGCATGATCTCATCGGTGACCTTTGAGCGGCGCTCCTGGAAGGCCTCGACAAACTTTTGCAGCTCCTGGATACAGCGTTTCTTGAGCTCGCCAGTAGAAAGGGTGCCCTTGCGGTAGCTCTGCTCGATCTCCATGAGTTCATCATCACTCTCGAGGAAGTAAGAGAGGTAAGCGTATGCAACATCGACGTCGGGGTTGCCACCGTACTTTTCGTGGTCCTCCTTTGTGGCACCGCCACCGGAGAAGGCGAAGCGATTGACCTTCTTCTCGATTTGCTTGGAAGTGTCGGACATGAAGATGGCCGAGTTGGGGTCACTGGCAGACATCTTGCCGCCAGGACCTTGCAGGGCAGTCAAGAACTTTGACAAGATGAGAGCGGTCTTGGGAGCGGGGAACTCCATGCGGTCGCAGTTTTCACGCAAAAGACGGAAGTAGGGTTCTTGATCGATGGCGCATGGAATCAGAGTAGGGATAGCAGCAATGTGCTTGCGAGGACGGGCCTCTTCATAGTTAGGAGCACGGAAGTCGCCAGCGCCGAACAGGGTAGGGTATGAGGAAGCAAAGGCAGCAACGCACTGCTTGGCGGCGTATGCGTTGAGACCGATGTTTGTGCTGCCGTCGAAGCCCATGGCACCTCTGATCTGGTTGTTCGTGAGGAGAGCCTCGAACTCGGTGATGTTCTGGTAAAAGTGGCCGCCCATGTACTCGTAGTCGGTGTAGATGAAGGTCTTTTTCAGGTCGAAGCCGAGGGCGATGATGTCCTTGCAGTTCTGCTTCGCATACTCGATGAAGTCGCCGAGGGCAGCGCCCTTTGTGATCTTGCCCTGGTTCTTGTTGCGCGTGTAGAGGAACTTCTCGTCGTCGGTCAACATGACAACGAGAGGCACGTCGAAGATGTCCTGCAGCTCCTTGGTGAACAGAAAGGGAACGGCGTGACCCAAGTGCATGGAGCCAGAGCTGGGGCCGCGGCCGGTATAGAGCAGAAAGAAGCCGTATTTCTCATAGTAGTCGAGGATCTTGTCAAAGTCGCGGTGGCTGAAGAAGAGCTTGCGGCGCATCAGACGGTGCGGCGGCTTGCCAGTGACGCGTTCGAAGCGGTCCAGATGTTCCTGGGTCAGGGCGGGCGTGTTGAAGCGCTCGCGGAGGGCCTCGTAGTCGATGGCAGTAACGTTTCCATTCTCGTCGACGCCTCCAATGACATTGTAAGGGTCGATCTGCTGTTCCTTTGCTGCTTGCTTGACTTGTTCGACGGCAGGAGGCGCTCCTACAGCGTCGGCCGTGTGCGGCGCTCCATCGGATGATGCCATTTTGAATGCTGCGAGAGATCAAATTGGTGCGACTCGTCCGACTTTCTTGTCAATAAACGGCTATACCCCGCTGATGGTCTGTGCGCTTTGTCCCTTCCTGACGAGTCCCAAGCAAGCCAAGATAGTTGCAACTCTGTATCACGTCCTACGCATCTTGCCATCTTGGTCTGTCACCAAGACCGAAAGCTAAGTCTATCGTGCTCTCGAGCCCCCTCCACAAGCGCAATGTTTCTTCCCATCTTGCTATAGCACAGCCACCACCTCCCTCTCTTCAGACCAGATCGGCCACCTGACGTCAGGTGTGCCTTGCTGTATGCCCATGCTCCGCTTCATGCCGCTTCTTCTTTATAGTGCTCGTAGGTCCTGCTGGACCAAACATCTGTTCGTGCCTTTGCTTGCGTCTATCGTCTCTCTGCCAAGCATCTCCGATTGACTGTCCCTCATCCTCTGCCCACCATGACGGCGCATTTCCACTCTTGGAGAGACCGTCTACCGTCTTGGCTTCGAAACATTCGTCTCAACTTTTACAGGCTACATCTCTGCTACTTCATCTTCGCCATTCTCCTGTCCTCGGTTATTGTCTATGGCAGCACTACTAATGGCAACTCTGGCAATGCACAGGAGCAATTTGATCTGCGATACATCGACGCCCTCTTTCTTTGCGCCAGTGCTATGACCAACAGCGGTCTCAATGTCGTGAACCTAGGCGCCATAACTGGCTTCCAGCAGGCTGTGCTTTTCATCCTTATCCCTCTGGGCAATGTCATGGTCGTCTCCATGTCTACTGTTTATATCAGAAAGTACTTTTTCCGAAAGAAGATTAGACATTTTCTCAACCACTCCAAAGCTGGAAGGCAGATTGCACAGGACATTGAACGTGACGGCTCCAAACAACATGATCATCGTGACTTTTCGCAACCACGCCGGACCGTCGAGCCCTCTTCGAGCAGGGTCCCCAAAGACCACGAGATGACTGCTGAGCTACGAAACAGGAGGCCACCAAAGAAAGATACGAGTCCTCACCATCTTACCCATTTTGGAGGCTTTCCCTTGCCGTGGGAGAGTTCAGGCTTCCAAACCCTCTTTCAAGCGCCCTTCCAAAAGCTGCATCGCCCTCCTCATGGGGAACCTCATAACTACTTGTCTTTTAAGCCCGCCTTGGACTCCAGAGGTCGATTTCTCTCTTTGGATGAGCGACAGCGCGAAGAATTGGGTGGCGTTGAGTACAAGGCTCTTGTTTTGCTAGGCTGGTTGCTTCCGGCATACCTCCTGTTCTGGTTTACTCTGGGTATTGTTATATTGGTTCCTTACAGCTACTATCCACCCTTGGCAAGTGTTCTCCGAACATCACAACCGGGTAACCTTGAGCCAGGATGGTGAGTATCTGAAGCTTTGGAGTACGTCCTGCAAGCTGACGAGTATCAGGTGGGCTATATTCGTAGCCATGTCTTCCTTCTGCAATTGCGGTTTCAGCCTCCTGGACCAGAACATGATATGTCGGTTTTCCTGCAAAGTAGTTCAAGATCGCGTGTACTAATGGCGTCTCAGCGGTTCGTGGTTATGAGTTGACTCTTGTCGTGACAGGTGCTCTTATTCTGGTTGGCAATCAACTATATCCAGTATTCCTACGATTTACAATCTGGTGTTTGTTCAAGCTCGTACCCAAAGATTCAGAACTCCACCATACTTGCGCATTCCTGCTGCACCACCCGCGCAGATGTTTCATCCTCCTCTTTCCCAGCATCAATACATGGTACTTGTTGGCTACTCAACTGGGCATCGATTTCTTCTTATGGGCTTTCTTCGGGATACTGAATCTTGGTCTTCCCGCCATACAAAGCCTGAGTGCTGGACAGCAGACACTCGTGGGATTGTTTCAAAGTCTGGGCGTCAGAGTTGGTGGCCTCTATGCGGTCCTGATCAGTAATACTGCACCAGCATTACAGATTCTCTACCTGGCAGGAATGTACATTTCTGGCTTCCCGATCATCATATCGCTACGTCAAACCAACATCTATGAGGAAAGATCCCTTGGCATCGAGAACAACAGCGATGAAGATGCAGAAAACAAGGACGAAAAATCTTACATATCCGAGCACGTGCGGAAACAGCTCGCCTACGATCTGTGGTGGCTTATACTGGCAATTTGGCTCATAACAATCATCGAGCGTCACGACATTGTAGCTGGAGGTGACTACTTCACCATCTGGGCCATCGTTTTCGAGACGGTGAGTGCGTACGGCACAGTTGGTTTGTCTTTAGGCGTTCCGTACGACAATTACTCGTTCAGTGGAACATGGCACACTCTGAGCAAATTAATTCTCATATGTGTCATGATTCGGGGAAGACACCGAGGCTTGCCGTATGCAATTGACAGAGCAGTGCTTTTGCCGGGAGAAGAGTTGATGGAGAAGATGGACAAGGAGGTCAATGGCAGAGGAAGCGACAAACATGGTGTCAAATGGCAGGAAGAAGAACAGAGGGTCCGAAGAGAGCAAGAAGGTTCACAGGCGGAAAGCCAAGAGCGAGGACAAGATCCAGAAGGTCACGACGTCAAGGGCACCGAGGAAGGTCTTTCGTAGAAAGGTATTCACATTTCAGCCGTCTCAATGCAAAAGACTCGTATTAAATTCTAGCTTTGTCAATGAGTGCTTTCGCTGACGTTGCAGAGAGATGCGAGATGCAGAAACGAGGAGAGTGGTTCAAGCAAACAAAGAGAGACATGTGAACGCAGACTGAAGCGGCAAAGATCGGCGTCAATCAGCAAATATCACGCGTGCGGGACAGGGTCGGAGCATCTCTTGGGCCGCGCCGACTGGCTACGACACAAAAACTGCCATCGTCATGGCGCTGCTGACCACCAAGACTTGAGCCGAGCAGCCTTCTCTGCTGCACATAGCATTCCACCCCAATTGCTTCCTTTTTCTCCATTACGATTTGTTTCTCCACGGCTCTCATTTACCAACATTCACCAACATTTACACTTGACTCACAGCATGCAACACGATGGTCAAATTCTACTCCACTTCGTATAGCTACGACTACTCTTTTCCCGCCGTGTCGCTGGCCTATTTTCTGCGCTACCCGAACCCATACAGCACCCACGTGCTCTCTACCGATGTCATCTCGCGCGAATACGACCCCGATACTCAACGTCTGACGACGGTCCGTCTACATCTGAAAAAAAGCAAACTCCCTCCAGCCATCCTCAAGCTCCTGCCGCGCAGCATCATGGGTGGAGCTGAAAATGGCGACAGCCAAGCTTATATCCTCGAGACAACCGTCGTCGATGTCAAAGAAGGATGGATGGAGGCCGAGAGTCGCAATCTCGAATGGACTGGTGTTTTGAGCGTCATCGAAAAGCAAGTCTTCCGTCGACAAGCACTCGAATCACAGGCCAAACTTTCTGCCGCCGTCGACCTATATGGCCAACAACCATCCCAAAGGACAGATGTCACAACTACAGTCACACTACAATCGCGCATTGGAGAGAACATCCGTCGTAGAAAGGCACAAAGGCAAGCCGAGGCAGAGGCTATCGAGGAGGAGGCTCCACCGGCCAAGCTTGGCTTCTTCAAGTCGTGGGCAGCTAGTCCCATGCAGCGATCCATCGAAGTCATTGGCCTTCGCCGCGCTGAAAAGTCGCAGCCCAAAGCAAAAGAGGGGATGCAGGTGGTGCTCGAGCGATTGCGACAGGGCGGACTGGTCGCTGTGCTTGAAGGCATGCGTCAAGATCGTGAGCTCATGTTTGCTGGCGGCCAGGTCTGAGCTCTGGTCAATGCATGACTCGATGGAAAGTCTCTGGTCAATGGCCCAGAGCACGAAGAAGAAGAAGGTGGACAAATTGTATCAAGATTTTCTGGCATTGCAACAGGTTTTAGCGTGGCGTTATGGGCATGTTTTCAGCGAACACACGGTTGGCACTGAGTAGGACGGCCACAACAAGGATATCAACACGAGGTCTATCTGCTCGCCAAAGGAGGAGGGAAAGGGTTGGCATGGTATTGGAGGATCTATCTGTATTACTAGTATTCACGTCTTGCACGAATCAACTCATCTCTCTTTCGAAAATATCGTCGAATCACTTTCTGCTCAAGCATCTTGGTAGCCTCCCTTGGCTGAAGACCAGCAGCCTGAACTGCCAACAGAGTCAGAGTCCAGTCCAAACGGAAGGCGCGATGGTGGAAGAGAAGCGGGAGGTGGTCTGTGCTCAAGCATTTTACGAGCAGTCGCGACTCTGCGCGTCTGGGGAGCGGATTTGGAACGCATGTGGATGCTTCCTGCTTGGCCGCCCTTCTTTCCTTCGCATCTTGCATTGCCTTTTTGTCCACCGTCCCCTCTCCTCAACCATCCGCCGCCATCGTAATATTGGCACTCGCGCCACCAACCATCGAATCGACATCGACTCTGTCCATTGCAGAAACAAGATCCGGCGCGCTTCTTTTATATCTCCTGGACCAACCTTTTTAATCCACCCTCCGCCGCAAGGCGACCACACCCACCAACCCGCATCATGAACGGCAACGGAAATGGCGACCACGTCATGCGTGTATGTACCATCTTCTGCCACTCCTGCCGTCTTGGTTTTGTTCTCAAGCTCTCGTCTATGCCTCTGCATCATCCGCTACAGGAAGACCACCGCTTAGAAAAAGCCGACGCGCCAACATATATCAATGCATGTGCTGACTTTGCGACTGCAGGACGTGATCGACACGCCTGACTACACTGTGAGCTTCAAACGCGCCTCGTCATACACAAACATCGACTAACGACTTGATAGGACTCAGATACTGGCATGACTACCACAGAAAGCAGTATTGCAGGTGACCTGGACGGCAGAAAGAAGAGATGGGAAGGCCATGAGCTGAGAAAGAGCGTCTTGGGCAAGAAGCATGACAAGCTGGGCGAGTCAAAGGTATCCATCATACAGCGCCATCATCTCCTCGCGACCTCGTTTTTGACAACTCTCTACAGGAAGACGATTCTATCCGTCGATTCCGCTACCTCCTAGGCTTGACCGACCTCTTCCGCCATTTCATCGATACCAACCCCAACCCCCGCATCAAGGAGATTATGGCTGAGATCGACCGCCAAGACGAAGAAGAAAAGGCAAAAGCTGGCAAGGCTCAATCGCGCAAGGGAGGTGCAGGCGGCGACAGAAGGAGACGCACGGAAAAGGAAGAAGACGCCGAACTGCTCCGCGCTGGCAAGCATGAAAGCGATGAGTCCCGCACAATCTTCCGCGAGTCACCGTCTTACGTACAGGGTCAAATGCGCGACTACCAAGTCGCTGGTCTGAACTGGCTCGTCTCGCTGCATGAGAATGGTATCTCTGGTATCTTGGCCGACGAGATGGGTCTGGGCAAGACCCTGCAAACAATCTCCTTCATCGGTTACCTACGCTTTGTCTGCAACATCACTGGTCCCCACTTGGTCGCTGTGCCAAAGTCCACCCTCGACAACTGGAAGCGTGAATTCGCCAAATGGATTCCGGAGATCGACGTTCTGGTCCTCCAAGGTACCAAGGAAGAGCGTGCAACCATCATCAACGAACGTCTGAACGAAGAAAAATTCGATGTTCTGATCACGAGTTACGAGATGATTCTCCGCGAAAAGACACACTTGAAGAAGTTTGCCTGGGAATACATCATCATCGACGAGGCTCACCGTATCAAGAACGAAGAGTCTTCTCTTGCTCAGATCATTCGTATGTTCAACTCGCGCAACCGTCTTCTTATCACCGGAACTCCTCTGCAAAACAACCTGCACGAACTGTGGGCCCTGCTCAACTTCCTTCTTCCTGACGTCTTTGGTGATTCGGAAGCCTTCGACCAATGGTTCTCTGGCCAGGACTCTGACCAGGAAACCGTTGTTCAGCAATTACACAGAGTTTTGCGTCCCTTCTTGTTGCGCAGAGTCAAGAGCGACGTGGAAAAGAGTTTGTTGCCCAAGAAGGAGGTCAACTTGTACATTGGCATGTCTGAGATGCAGGTCAACTGGTACAAGCGCATCTTGGAGAAGGATATTGATGCGGTCAATGGCGCTGGTGGAAAGAAGGAGTCAAAGACCCGTCTGCTCAACATTGTCATGCAACTGCGCAAGTGCTGCAACCATCCCTACTTGTTTGATGGAGCCGAGCCTGGTCCGCCATACACCACTGACGAGCATCTGATCTACAACTCAGCCAAGATGCTAATGCTTGACAAACTGCTCAAGCGCATGAAGGCGCAGGGAAGCCGTGTCCTGATTTTCTCGCAGATGAGCAGACTTCTGGACATTCTTGAGGATTACTCGGTCTTCCGTGGTTACCAGTACTGCCGTATCGACGGTTCAACAGCTCATGAGGATCGTATTGCGGCCATCGACGAGTACAACAAGCCTGGTTCTGAAAAGTTCCTCTTCCTCCTGACTACCCGCGCTGGTGGTCTCGGTATCAACCTAACAACTGCAGACATTGTCGTCATCTTCGATAGTGATTGGAACCCTCAGGCCGATTTGCAAGCCATGGACCGTGCTCATCGTATTGGTCAGACCAAGCAGGTTGTCGTCTTCCGTTTCGTTACCGAGAACGCTATTGAGGAAAAGGTGCTTGAGAGAGCCGCTCAAAAGCTGCGCCTAGATCAGCTTGTTATTCAGCAAGGACGTGCTCAGCAAGAAGCCAAGAAGGCCGCTTCCAAGGACGAGCTCTTGAACATGATCCAGCATGGTGCCGAGAAGGTATTCGAAGCAAACGCTGAAGGCACATTCGCAAAGAATGGTGAAATCTCTGAAGACGATATTGATGCAATTCTGAAGAAGGGTGAGGAGCGTACCGCGGAACTCAATTCCAAGTACGAGAAGCTCGGTTTGGACGACCTTCAAAAGTTCACCTCAGAGTCTGCCTATGAATGGAACGGCGAAAACTTTGAAAACAAGAAGAAGGTAGAGATTGGCATCAACTGGATCAACCCCTCAAAGCGTGAGCGCAAAGACCCGGCATCCTACTCGATGGATAAGTACTATCGAAACGCTCTTATGACGGGCGGCAGAACCGCCGACCCCAAGCCCAAGGTCCCTCGTGCACCCAAGCAACAGGCTATGCACGATTATCAGTTCTTCAACCCTCACCTCGCGGATCTGCAAGACAAGGAAACCGCATGGTTCCGCAAGGAGAACAGCATCAAGGCGCCGCTTGCCGAAGGCGATGACGAGGACAAGGAGCAGCGCGAACAAGATCAGGCTCTGGAACAGCAGGCTATTGATGATGCTGAGCCTTTGACCGAGGAGGAACAGCGTGAGAAGGACAAGCTCGCCGCCGAAGGTTTCGGTGACTGGAACAAGCGCGATTTCCAACAATTCATCAACGGAAGTGCCAAGTACGGACGCACAAACTATGAAGACATTGCCCTGGAAGTCGACAGCAAGGAGCCTGACGAGATCAAGGCTTACGCCAAGATCTTCTGGAAGCGATACAAGGAGATTGCTAACTGGGAGAAGCACATTGACTCCATCAACGAAGGTGAGGACCGTCGTGCAAAGGTTGTTCAGCATGGCAAGCTCCTCCGCCAGAAGATGGGCATGTACCGTGTACCTCTGCAGCAGCTCAAGATCAACTACACTGTCAGCACTACGAACAAGAAGGTCTACACCGAGGAAGAAGACCGCTTCCTCCTGGTCATGCTTGATCGTTTCGGTCTTGAGAGCGAGAATCTGTACGAGAAGATCCGTGACGAGATTCGTGAATCGCCACTCTTCAGATTCGACTGGTTCTTCCTGAGCAGAACGCCACAAGAGATCGGCCGCCGCTGCAACACTCTTATCACTACCGTTGCTAAGGAGATGGCCGAGGCGAATGGCGAGAAGCTCAATGGCTCAAAGGGCAAGAGAGCTGCTGACGAAGAATCGAGTGAGGAGGAAGAAGTCAAGCCTACCACCAAGAAGGCAAAGGGCAATGTCAAGGTAAGCCCCGAATATCAAGAATGGGTGAATTGCAACTAACAAATTTACAGAACAAGCAGCTCGACACAGTTAAGGGCGGCAGCAAGGCGGCATCGAGCACATCATCCCGCGCAGGCAGTGTAGCATCAACTGGCTCCAACGGAACCACCAAGGGCGGAGCCGCCGTTGTGACAAAGAGCGGTAGAGCATCGCGCAAGAAGTAGAGTTGATCACTACATCTCTTTTTTTTGGTTCATGGGCATTTCTAAAGGAAAGCGGAGTGGCTGGGGCGTTGATACATGTTGCTGTGATGGGATTGCTTTTCTGAATGGTTCTATCCCTTATTTTGATGACTTGCTATGCAGGAGTTGTCCTTTTACAAGGACCTCGAGTACGGAATAAAAGAAATGAACGGCGAATAAGATCGCTTACCTTTTGACTTGGAACACTGCCCCTTCCTCGGACGACGTTATATCCTTTTGTATGTTTCAAATTTACGCCCTCCCTCGCGACTGTATAGAGCAGAAGAGACTATACAGATGCAGAAGTGTAAGAAATGCGTATTCCGTAAGTGACAAGCATGTACATGAGAGGGACTATCAGGCAGACATTGAGAAGGGATTAAGAAGCAACTCAAGTCGAAAGACTGAGAGCATAAGCACCAACACTCGTACAAGAATGTTCCAACCGTCACAGTGTTATAGTCGTACGAGTATCGTCGCAGGCAGCTGTGCTGGAAGAATGTCCTTAAACCCCACTCAAAATGCCGACCGCGAATTCCGACTCCCCTCGGCCGCACTCTTCGGCCGAGCGTTCCGGCGCCAACAACCAATCGGAGCATCAGAATGCCTTCGGTGCCGGTACCGCCGCGCTTATCAGATCCGATGTGGGCTGCCGGGGGGAGCACGCCAGTCGATGTCCTGGGTGACGAGGGAGGTATAAAGACTGGTTTTCTTACTTGGTATTCTAAGTGCTGCTACTTTTCCTCTCAGATCCTAAGTCTCTGATCTCTCTGTGCACAAGAAAACAAAAAAACAATGTCGATTCTACCCAATATTGCAGTGATTGGTGGTAGTTATGTTGGTATGATTTCCCTCCCTCCCTCTACATAAATCTTGTGTTCAGAACTGCAAGACTAACATTTCTCAAAAAGGCGTAAACACAGCACAACAACTAGCCCTGAAATTCTCAGGACGCTTCCAAGTGCTGCTAATAGAAAAAAACTCGCATTTCCAACATTTGTTTGCGTTTCCGCGGTTCGCGGTGACGAATAAAGTGGATACGCATAAAGCATTTATCCCATTTGCGCCCGGCACGTTTGCGGGGTGTCCTGTTGGCAGTGGTGTTGTGGTTCGAGCTGGTGTCGAGAAGATTGATAAAGAGGAGATTTGGTTGGATCGCAGGGTTGAGGTTAATGGGAAAGGAGTGGATAGGATTCCTTATGCGTATCTGGTGAGTATTGGGGAAAGGTGGTGTGCTGGAATGGGCTTTTTTGCTGATGAGAGATATAGGTTATTGCGACGGGCACGAAGTTGACGCCGCCGTCTACGTTGCCCTCTTCTGACAAGAAGGATGGAGTCACTTACTTGCAACAGCATGCGAAAAAGATTGAATCCAGCTCCAATATCGCCATTATTGGTGGAGGTGCTGTTGGTGTACAGATGGCCACCGACATCAAGGAGATTTATACTGAAAAGACGGTCACGTTGATACATTCGAGGCAGCAGATCATGAACAAGTTTCATCCGCAGCTCGATCGCATCATCAAGCAGCGATGCGAAGAGTTGGGCGTGAAGCTCAAGCTTGGTTCTAGAGTCAAGTTGCCGGCGAAAGGGTATCCGACTGATGGGTCGACGTTCAACATCGAGTTGCAAGACGGTTCGACCGTCTCTACAGACTTTGCTGTATGTTTTTCTCGGAAAAAACTGTAGTCAAAGATTTGATTTGCTGATGATTGAAAAAACACAGGTGATTGCGACGGGTCAGACACCCCAATCAGAGCTCATCCGAGCACTCTCACCGGACTCTATCGACAATGCTGGCTTCGTGCGCGTACAGAGAACGCTGCAGATAAACGACACCAAGTTTCCGAATATCTTTGCGGTGGGCGATGTCGCTGACACGGGAGCCCACAAGGCTGCTCGTCCGGCACTGAGACAAGCCCCTGTGGTTGTGGAGAACATCGAGCATCTGGCAAGGAACGAGCCTCTGGAGCGATATGAAGTCGCAGAGGGACCCTCTATTCATCTGACATTGGGCATCGTAGGTGTTTCTCTGATATGTATAAGCTTTGATGCTTGTGTTGACTGTGGCGCAGACCAAGAATATCAAGTTTATCAACTCGCCGGGCGGCGCTCCGGAGCCGAAGGTCATTTGGGCTGATGATGGGTGAGTCTTCGTGGTACTTCATCCTGGCTTACCGTATGTGTGACTGACGGGTTGGAATACAGAAAGTTCGACATGGGCATCGATGGTGTCTGGCAGCGCAGGGGTGGAGGTCCTAATTCTCTTCTCTGATCGCTCTCCAATATTCGGTCAACGCTATGCCCTGGGATAGACGAAACTGGCAGAGTTTGTCTAGCTTCCGTAAGACACTCGCGTTGTATAGCACGCCTTACCTCTCTACTTGGTTGCGGGTGCTATGATCTATCAGACTGACAGCAACAACGACACACAGTTGGCTTCAGATCCAAGGCATCTCCAGAGAAAGCCGAGATTTTCAGGCTCTCAACGGACGTTGCTTGCTTTCCAGGATACATTACGCCTCTTTGTAGCTCACATGCTGGCCTCCACCTTGTCAAGGAGTAGAGAGCAGTACACGGCAGTTCTGCTTGTATACCCGGGTCAAATCAGGTCGTTACGAGCTCTTACCTTGATAGATAAATCTTTTACAAAGTAGGACCGAGAATGAAGCCAGCATCCTCGTTCTTTCTAAGCGATCGATCCTTGATGCTCGTATCATAATTGAGAAGGATTACCTGCTCCCTGTTGTTGAGTTCGTTGATCGGGTGCAAAATCGTAGGCAGCATGCGAAATCGCAGTAGAGTAACTTGAAATGAGCTTCTCTTCATATCCTTCTGTCGCGATCTGTTTCTCGAAAACTCGATGCCGTGAACTAGTGACGATGTTGAGGGAAATCCTCAAGAGACAGCTCCACTTGTACTGACTTCATGACATGTCTTGGCAACCAAACGTCACTATTAAGTCCATCACAGCATTGTGCCCCTCAATTGCGATTGACATCATATGCATATGCAATCGAGTCGATCGATTGCAGCAGTAGAAATACTTCTTCAGGTCGTGTGCGAGCAGTTTTTTCTTTCTTCATCACAATCAAGCTTCTCCAATTCACCTTTCAAATAACTTCAAATCCACTTCCAACCACACAATCCAACAAGATGTCTGGACTCCAATCCCAAGATCCTATCAAGGTCGCCGAGCAGAGCGAACGCGACTTGAACTCTCACGTCGCCAAGCACGGCCACAACGCTGATATCTCCTCCAACCACGGCCACGGTGCCAGCGACAGCAGTAAGTTTCTTTGGACCCAGGATTGAAGCTTATAGTTGGATACACAGTCCGCTATACCTTCAAGACTTGAAACGACTTACGACGGAATACTAACACTACCTTTAGCCCTCGAGTCTGGGGTAGACGAGGCCGGCGCAAGCAGATTCCCTGGCGGCAGCGTCTCGGTCGGTGGCCAAGGTGCCAGCAACAACAGACCCATCCCTGAGAGCGAGGGTGGTGACATCAACCCCTCTACTGGCAAGCTCTACAAGGCTGGCGAGTTCGAGGGTGCCGGAGGTCCCGAGACCAAGGCCCAGCTCCACCGCGAGAACGAGGGCGGCGACGATGACGTCCGCTCCAACGTTCGCAACTAAATGCATTGTTTGACGCATCGTTGTCGGAAACATGAGAGAATCCAGCAATAGCTTGGTGCCCTTTGATAGGGACGAGCTATGAGACGAAGAACGTCATGATACCGTTCCGAGAAATCGGGGAAAAAAATTCAATGCTGCGACGTCGAGAAGCAAGAGCTTTCTCCGTCGACTATGCAGTCATGTAGAATTAGCTATGAGACATGAACAATGACCATAATTCATACCTTTATCTTGTTGTCGCCATGATATGAAGTTGAAGCTGTCAGAGATCCACAGTCGCATACAGAGCCTCAAGTACCCACACTCGTGGAGATGAGGCAGAGCCTCAAGTGCGGACGCGACCGGTTCGTCGGCCAACTCCGCGAATCGCTTGAGATGTTCGTGGATATCGAGTGATAGATAGACACTTTGGAGCAAAACACCTTTTGGCACTTGTAGGTCTCACTGTTCTTATTCTCTTCGTGTAGCAACCAATCGACAGAGCAGAAGCAAGCTCCCTGCTCGATAATACCACTCCACGCCGAGACAGCTACTTCTACACACAGCAATGTCAGCTCCAGCACGCCCATTCATCACATGCCACGTCCTCGAGACCGTGTCAGGTCGTCCGGCGCCCGACATGCGCGTCACCCTCTCACTCCTCTCGCCCAAGCGTTCCAACCTCTCCTCCCCCACCGTCTTCACCGCATCCACCAACTCCGACGGCCGAGTGACTGCCTGGCAGTCCACCCAAGAAGGCGGCACCGTCACCACCTCCGAGCTCGATCACCTGGTCAACACATTGAAGTCTGAGCTCAAGAGCGACGAGCAGATGAACTGGAGCTTGGTGTTTGCGACCGAGGAGTTTTACGGCAAGGGAAAGACTTTTTGGCCAGAGGTTGAGCTCAAGTTCTGCACGAGCAAGGATGAGAGACACTACCATGTTCCCCTGCTCTTGGGTCCCTGGAGCTACACCACCTACCGCGGCTCATAGACCGAGAGATGACCAAAGCTGAAGCCATGTGAGAGCTGGGACCAGTAATCAGAGACATGAGAAAAACGAACAGAGAGACAAGACAGAGACGATGCGCAAGCATCTCGGCAGTCGGAAGATACTACGGACGTGGGAGAAACACAACAATGAAAGCCTTGCTTAAGGGTAGCATATTCGTCAAACACAAGACACTTCGGTACATTTGAGAGCCCTCGGCGGAGCTCCGTATACCTCCCTCCGTCTCTTATTAGGACTGCTATTGTGAATCACTCCAATTAGGAGCCGTGGTATTATCACCTTGCCAAAACTGGTTCGTGTGAACTGACAAAACCAAGTCATACTGGCTAGTCGGGCGACCCTGACTTGATTGCTTCTAACACTTTTGTCGACAAACTGATCTTAACAATGCTCTATATAGGTATTTGCGACTTTTATAGTGGTTCTATTGTTCGTATCAAACGTGAATGTAATCACCATTGACTCTAGTCAGGATCTAGAGGTGTTTTCCAAAGAGTCCAAAAATCTGGGATCAATTCTGTATAAGGAGACACGAGGTACTACTTGTCAGGACCAAGATCAGAGAAACATGTGACAACTCATATCATTGCCCAAGTCTATGCGAAAATGGAGTACTGTTAGACATTGCTATTAAGATGCCATACCATAATACTTGAGCGGGAGTCCAGGCCCTTGAGAGTACGAACACATAGGGCTAAGTCTCGGTAGATGTCCGAACCCTGGAGCGGGCCGTGCCTCTGCCGAGAAGGGTTGAAGCACCAACCACCTTCCTGGGTTTCTTTCGTCTTCAGACCTCAAGTTCTCCACGTCGAGATTTGAACAGCCTGGAAATTCGCACACTGGTGCTGTAGTCAGGGTGGATATGATGCAGATCTGATTGATTCCCTTTCATTTCCGATCTAGGCATGCATCTACCCATGATGAGTCAGGTGCAAAGTAACTGTCCTGCAGATGTCTTCGATGACAGGCCGACGTGTCTCAAGACTGCCGCGCATGCTCAAGTCCACATAACTCTAGATGTTCCCTTATAGGTACTCTGTTGCATCGACACTTCTTTGTTAGGTCAAGGGACCACTTATTCTCATAGTGAATCATTAGAACTTGCCAACGGGACCGTTTATTCCAACGGGCTGCAATGTTTGCGAGTTGTTCTCGAGTTCTTGCGCGTGCAACGACGACTTCTTTGTTCACTTAGTTGCGGTTGCCCTAATCATCGAGTCGCTGTTCCTGCTTCTTTCCTTTTGTTTTGTTGCGTCAAAAGCGCATTGCAGGTGACTGTCTGGCCATCACAACTTTCCTTCGAATACATACACACCCACACTCCTTTTTGTCAGCCTAGCGGCGACCGTCAACTTTGTAGCGCAGCACTTGTTTTAATCAACACACTTCCTCCAGCACTGCTTGCACGTGGTATCACAAGACACTCATCATAAACAGCCGACAAAGTCACTGGCGCATGCCATCAATCGTGCAAAGTAAACCTTCACCAAGATTACGCCCGCATCGACTCACGATCTATAAGATTCACCAAAAAGTCTTATCCTGAATCCCACGCTCATTGACGCAGCCATGAAGCTCGCTACTTTCTTAACACTCTTCGGCTTCGGCGTCTCTGTCCTGGCAGCATCTGCCGCTGACTGGCGCTCGAAATCTATCTACCAAGTCCTGACCGATCGGTGAGTCTTCTGACTATTTCGTGAAGTTTTCATCGTTGCTGATACTCGTCAGGTTTGCACGCACCGATGGAAGCACCACAGCTGCCTGCAACCCTGTCGGCAAATACTGTGGTGGCACTTACCAAGGCATCATCAAGCAACTGGACTATATCCAAAACATGGGATTCACTGCTGTAAGTATTCTGAAATGTGGCGTCAAACCGCTGAACGGCAAATGCTAAAACCACGGACAGATCTGGATCTCGCCTATCACTTATCAGATACAGACCTGGACACCCTATGGCGAACCATGGCACGGTTACTGGCAGCAAGATCTGTACAAGCTCAACAGTGCTTTCGGCACTGCAGACGACCTCAGGGCTTTGGCCACGGCCCTGCACAACAGAGGCATGGTGAGAAAGATGCACAACTATCTATATGAATCTTGACTGACCATACTCTAGTATCTCATGGTCGACATTGTCGTGAACCACAACGGCTGGAACGGCAATGCGAGCTCAGTCGACTACAGCATGTTCAAGCCTTTCGACAACGTCGAGTATTATCACAACTTCTGTAATGTCGACTACAGCAACAACACCAGCATCCAGGATTGCTGGCTGGGCGACTCGAACGTAGAGCTTGTCGACCTTCGAACCGAGGACACTGCAGTCGCACAAGAATACCAGACATGGATTCAGCAATTGGTCGCCAACTACTCCAGTAAGTTAGTCAACATTACCACTGAACCCTGGCTTACCCTCTGTTAGTCGATGGCCTCCGCATCGATACCGTCAAGCATGTCGATACTGCATTCTGGCCTGGATTTGGAGAGGCCGCTGGTGTGTTCGTCACGGGTGAAGTCACCAACGGCGATCCCTACGGTCTTTGCCCTTACCAGAACTACATGGATAGTGTGCTGAACTACGCAATGTACGTGCAAAGTCCAAAGAATAGACGTTCTCCTTGCTCACATCGCTCAGGTACTATGCGGCCACAGATGCCTTCTCCTCGACCGCTGGAAGCATGTCCAAGTTTGCGAATCAGCTGAACGGCATGAAGAGCCAATGCAAAGACACCAGCGTTCTTGGATCGTTCTCGGAGAATCATGACCAGCCTCGCTTTGCATCGTTGACCAACGACATGTCCTTGGCTAAGAACATCATCACCTACACGATCATGGGCGACGGGATCCCCATCATGTACGAAGGGCAGGAACAGCACTACAGCGGTGCCAAGGACCCCTACAATCGTGAAGCTGTCTGGCTGAGTCAATACAATACCGGCGCACCTCTTTACACTCTCACAGCAAGCGCAAACCAGATTCGCAACCATGCGCTTTTCGTCGATGGAGACTGGCTTACTTACAAGAACTGGATCATCTACAGCGACAGCGCCAACGTCGCTATGCGCAAAGGATATGACGGATACCAGACCATCACAATTCTGACCAACACGGGTGCCAGCAGTGCTGGGTACACTCTGGGGGTCAACAACACTGGATATGAGAGTGGCACGAAGGTCGTGGACGTCCTGTCTTGCGAAACCTTGACTGCAGGAACGGATGGAACTCTCACAGTGTCCATGTCGCAAGGTCTTCCCAGAATCTATTATCCGCTTGAACTGTTGGATTGCAGTGGCATCTGCGGATACTAATATCTCGAACCTCTTATGGCTTTGAGATACGACATGCTTTGCTTGAAGCTAAAGCTCAGGATCAGCTCTACGACATTGCTACGAACTCTTTTCCTTCACCTACTTCTGTTCTCAATGCTCATATCCAACAATTGGATTGGTAATAGGCATATATAGGGATCATACATAATTCCAACCAGGTTTTCCTTCAAAGTCGCATCGTTTAATCGTCATTAACGGGATGTTTATGATATGGAGCACATGAAATTTTCTTCTGTACATTGCTCGAAACGTCACTGCCGGCGAGCCGACAGCTTGCAGCCGCTTTTGTCATCTTTGATCCAAGGGTCTTTGACTCTTCGCTACATCATCCCGCGCCGTTGCGAAAGCTCGTCTTGGATTTGGACATCACGAGCCCTGCAGCAACACATTCCACCTTTACAAACCTCGATGCGCAAGCATAGAATAGCAGAGTGGTAGAGAAGTAGAGGAGTGGAGGCTAGATGCGCTGGATATATTAAGCACTCGTGGTCCTGATGAAACTGATTGATGGACCGTGAGCGTGGGAGCTCGATGCAGAGTGTGGAGGATCGGATCTTTCGGGACGCACCGACCTTGAGCTCATTCTGGAAGCATGGCAGCGTCATAGCATCTGGAAAGCGTAGGATCTTCGTCGAAATATTGGTGGTTCTGTGTGTGCGGCTTGCCGTTGAGTGGTCAAGAAAGGGCATTCGCGCGGGAGTCAGAATGGGACGATTCTGTGCGTGGCGTCATGCGTGACGTTGTCGCGCTGGTGATGTAGGGCGGCTCTGTTGGCAGGCCCAGCGAGGATATTAACCTCGACCTCCTGCCATCCAGCCACAACCATTCTTGATCATCTCATCCTCAGCTCAACACCCAGCGACCCACAGGCAACCTACTCCAGCCACCGACTTCTGTCACTCTATCTACTCCACCTAAACGACTAGTTTATCTCAGCCTTATCCAAAATGGTTGCCAAGATCATCAACCTGGCCATGCGCGGCCTCCAGGTAAGCTCTTACTGTCTTACATGTTATGCCTTGTCAGAATCTAACATGGGACGCAGTTCCTTTGGGCTCTGCTCATCATGGCCCTCATTGGTAACATGATCGCAACATCATACTCTGGCAACCCCTCGATTGTCAACTACAGCATGTTCGTCGCCGTCTTCAGCATGCTGTCGCTGTTCTACCTCATCCCGGCAAGCATCAAGGAGTCGTTCATGATCCACCCTCTTCTCGTCGTCGGTCTGGATGTCTTGAACGCCATCTTCTACTTCTGTGGTGCCGTTGCCATGTCGGCCTACCTGGGTGTCCACAGCTGCGGTAACTCTGTAAGTTTCCAATCTTCTACGCTATAGCGAGTCACGGTCTAACAAAGTCATAGTCGTACACCCACAGCAACTCCATCACCAACGGCTCCCCCAACACCGACAAGCGCTGCACTGAGGCCCAGGCTTCGACTGCCTTCCTCTGGTTCGGCTTTGCTGCCTTTGTTGTCTCGGCCATCTTCGCTGGTCTGCAGGGCCGTAACTCCGGCGTCAACATGCGCGGTGGTGCCGGTGGCATCAGAAAGGGACCTGCCATGAGCCAGGTCTAAGCGCCTCGCAGAAAGTTCTTTTCTCGAAATGAACCACCTGCCCCATTGAACGCAGCAGACCACGCTTGAAGCGCTCCATCATGCGCGTTTCCGAGACTGGTTCTTGTACAACAACTTCTGACAACGACCAGTGGTCTGTCGGCAATTCTTTCGTATTTCTGTACTATACTATCACGACTTGCATAAGACAAGAGGCAGCGGGAAGGCGTTAGTGTTCTTGGACATGGTATGCGCTGGTTGACGGACGACAGCGCGCTAATGTTTACTTTGAGTATAATACCATGAGTTGAATTCACCTAATAATAGAATGATTATCTTTGCATCGAACCCTCTCCATCCTGAGTAAATCTTGACCTTGCGCCTTTGATCATTCACATGCGGAATGTTACAACTAGGTAGAATAATTCAGCGATGTACAAGACAAATTAGAAAGGTCACATACTGCAAGTGGTGAATTACTGTTGAGATGTTTGCATCATCTCTTGCTGTTGGAGTGCCAGAAGTTCTTCTAGCGGAGCACTCCTGCCAGGGACCTTGTGCTTGTCGCGAATGTTGTGGGACGGGCAAGCAAGGGGAGCAGGACATGGGACGCCGTTGAACTGAGGGACAGCACACTGCCTGTCAATATTGACGTGTTCTCTCGTGGCAGAAAGGGCAGACGGATCACTGTCCGGGGCTTGTGGATGGATGCCATTACTCGTAGTGCCAGCATCGGGGGCAAAGCGAGGGTCCTGGACGGCAGGCTGGGCGT
This sequence comes from Aureobasidium sp. EXF-10728, assembly GCA_023848605.1. Taxonomy (NCBI): domain Eukaryota; kingdom Fungi; phylum Ascomycota; class Dothideomycetes; order Dothideales; family Saccotheciaceae; genus Aureobasidium; species Aureobasidium sp. EXF-10728. The sequence continues at coordinate 79,398 of SWBG01000081.1, forward strand.
TAAATTGCATTGCCATTCTGAGATAACAACAAGTTGATTAAGAGTGACAGGGGTACGTTTGTGTAGATAAAGAATAAGCAGGGACAAAGCCTGAAGGCGCGTGAGACGGTCGTGGTAGGACCCGAGGCAGGTGCTGGAAGCGCAGTTGCCAGATTGGGAAAGGCAGTGCCAAGCATCTCCTGGTGTTTCGGCGAGCATGCTAGCACCAGACAGCTCCCGTCAACAATTGTCCTCTCCCGACCATGGGTCCGCAACAATAACCTGGCCAGAAAGAGAAGGACTACACAACAGGACCCATGGCAGACACGCTCCACAACGCGCCAATTGTGCTGGATAATGGCAGCGGCACCATCAGAGCCGGCTTCGCGGGCGAAGACGCGCCCAAGTGTTATTTCCCATCCTACGTCGGCCGTCCTAAGCACCTGCGCGTCCTCGCCGGCGCTCTCGAAGGAGATGTCTTTATCGGCCAGAAGGCACAAGAGCTGCGCGGTCTGCTAAAGATTCGCTACCCGCTGGAACACGGAATCGTCACCGACTGGGACGACATGGAGAAGATCTGGCAACATGTCTACACCGAAGAGCTCAAGACACTGAGTGAAGAGCACCCTGTCCTCTTGACCGAACCGCCGCTCAATCCTCGTTCCAACCGCGATACGGCTGCCCAGATCTTGTTTGAGACTTTCAACGTTCCTGCCCTGTTCACTTCCATCCAAGCCGTCTTGTCCCTTTATGCCTCAGGCAGAACCACTGGTATTGTCCTGGATGCGGGTGATGGTGTCTCGCATGCCGTGCCCGTCTACGAGGGCTTTGCCATCAACAACAGCATCCGCCGTATTGACGTCGCTGGTCGAGATGTTACCGAACACCTGCAGACGCTGCTTCGCAAGTCTGGCTACATCTTCCATACCAGTGCCGAAAAAGAGGTGGTGCGCATGATCAAGGAAAAGACAAGTTACCTGGCTCTCGATCCCAAGAAAGAAGAAAAGGACTGGTCTACAGGCAATGCCAGACAGGACGGCAAGACGGTTGAGTACACCCTTCCTGACGGCCAGAAGCTCAAGGTACAACCACGTGTCCCTTATACACACCTTCATAAGCTTACCTCGTTCTGCAGATTGGTCCCGAGAGATTCAGAGCGCCCGAGATTCTCTTTGATCCCGAAATCATTGGTCTCGAATATCCCGGCATTCACCAGATCGTTGTCGATGCCATCAGCCGTACTGACATGGACTTGAGGAAATCTCTCTACGCAAACATCGTCCTGTCAGGAGGCTCGACCTTGACAAAGGGCTTCGGTGATCGCCTGTTGCACGAGGTTCAACGTCTGGCAGTCAAAGATATGCGCATCAAGATCTTCGCACCACCCGAGCGCAAGTATAGCACGTGGATTGGTGGCAGCATTCTTGCCGGTCTTAGTACCTTTAGAAGGGTCAGTACTGCTTCCTTTGTTGCCGCAACCTGCTTCCGGACTGACGTGACGATCCAGATGTGGGTGAATATCGATGACTGGCACGAGAACCCCGAGATCATCCATACCAAATTTGCGTGATACATGACGCGATTCTTGCAATGCTTGACGACAAAGCTATGCCACCACCTCGACAAGAACGACAACGACTCATCCTGCAACATATTCTCTCGGCAAACTGGTTGTGGCACCTCATCGCTCGCTCCTGTTTGCTCATGGGCCTGGTCTGGATCAGCAAGTAAACGAGTCACCGTCGAGTAATCTGCTCGAGCACATGACCGAAACGCTTGAAACTTCCCAGTCCAGACATGGGTTCCTGAGCATATCCCCGCATTGCGGCGTTTCGTGCAGACCGTTTCTCTATTCTGAACATCAACGTCCTGGCTCTGGATGCGGAGAAAGGTCAGGCCAAGACGAAGCTACGTTCCGTGCTCCCTTGCCTGATGATGTCCGGGGCCGACCGCCCTTCAAGACGACAGGCCGTCGGCTTGGGCTGAGATCGCCCGCCGCGCGGCTAGACAAGGTCCAAGACATAGACTGGGCAATATACGAGTAAGGAGAAAAGTGAGGGGAAACCGTTACATGGTAGGGCGCACTTTGTGGGGAAAGACCAAGGGCAAAAAGGTACACCGTACACACAACTCCCAATAGCCGTAGTCCGGGGCTACCGAACAATACGTCCCTCAGAGTTTCTTGCCAATACATTACCAAATAGTTTCTGTGACTTCTCCTAGACCATCGACGAGCCAAGCCAGAAGACAGGAGACGAATCAGAAAGAGACAAATGTCGCATTAGGAAGGAGCGAGCGCTACGATTGGCTTGTACCATGCCTTAACGAAAGAGCAAATCATGTGGCCTGACCCAAACACCATGTAAACGAAACGATTCGCTTGGAAGGGAGACAAGAATCGAAAGCAGCGAGTCTCATTTCTTTCCATGTTCACGTGTACAGGCGCTACGGTGTCTAGGGGGCAAATTTGGTCTTCTGCGGCAACAGCGGCGCGTATTATACAAGCGGTGTGTGGCTGTCGTCCAGAAGGTCACACGCATGGGGGGTCGGTGTAGGAAAACCGCGAACAAACATAGTGTTCGATTGAAGCTTCCATTGTTGACAACGAGACAGTTTTAGTTTGGTACGGAAGAGCTCCGCCCCGTGGTTTGCGTGACTCTCCTGACCTTCAAGGTGACGAAGAATCATCATTAGCTATGAAAATGCAGCAGTACAATGGATCGAGAAGGATTTACAGCAAGTATTCGTGATTCACTCCATGCTTGATATTGCAGCATGTTAAGAGGGTTCCGCAGCAGACGAATGCCTCTCAGATTGGCATCATCACCACGGTGAATGTCCTCATCCTTCATCTCCTTGTTTGGGTTCTGAACCCATGGGTCGTGCTGTCACAGCAAGCGCAGCGTGATTTGCTAATACACCCGTGGACGCCTTGCCGAAACCTACTTAGTCGATGAGCATTTCATGGGGTAATAGCGTCGATTTCGAGCATTTCATGGGGGTAATAGAAAATCAGGTACCGGTCTTGGCTGATTTGGACAGTGAGCTCATCAACACTGTGAGTTGGAAAGGTCGACGAGGGCTTGTCGTCGTCAGCAAAAGATGGAAGGCGAAAAAAGACCTTTACAAATTCTGCAAAGAAAAACGAGGCTGTAAATTGATCGGGCTCCTCCGAAGAGGCCAGAATGAAGTGGCAGCTGATGTGAGCAACCAAGCGCTGCGCAAAAGTGAGGTGTGCGGGCCGGGCGAAAAAGTTTTTTTTGACGCCTTTCGGGTAACGGTTCATCAGGTTGCACCACAGCCAAGGCTTGTGACCACACTGCCGTTTGACGCTTTCCAGCTTGAGGAATAGTGAGGAGAAACAGCTGGAAGTCATTTGCAAATTTTTGCGCACGCGTGTGTGGTGGTGCAATTCTTGGTCCGGAGTGCGTGTTGCTTTCTCGATCGTGATGTGTCAACACTCGATCCTGCTCTGCTGTTCATATATAGACCCCCCGCTCTTGCCTCGTAGTTGCTTGTCCATACCACAACTGTCCATCACACTTTCTTTACAGAAACGACTCAGATTATCAAATCCACTTGAGCTTTATACCAAAACATCTCTCTACTACAACAATCACACATCTTCAATCATGGTCTCATTGAGCTACCTCATTAGCGAGCCTCACCCCTCAGCTCCTAGAGGCAGAAGCACAGCATACCTTGGCTCTGGACGAGGAGGTGCTGGAAACTACGCTCGCTACAAGGTTGAGGAACTTACTGTCGGCAACGAAGCCACTGGTCCTGCATCCCGCAGTGCCATCTCTCCCCCTCCAGCAACCCAGAAGTACACTGCTGGCAGAGGCGGCATGGGAAACACTTTCACTCGCCAGGATAGCCAGAGAGCCATCTTCTCTTTCGACGAAGAGCTCGCTCGCGACCAGAAGCTCATGGATGCTCGTGCCAAGGCTCCCGTCTACCACACTGGTAGAGGAGGTTCTGGCAACTTTGTCGACGAGATGAAGCCTTCCGCCAGCCGCCAGAACAGTGCTGCTTCCGTCTCATCAAATGGCTCATCTGTGTCTGACAAGGCACGCCGCATTGGTGGCGCTTTCAGAAGCCTGAGCAGAACCTGGAGCAGAGACTCTACTCGCGAGTAGACTGCTCTTTTACTTCACTCATGCCACGCCTCTCACGACACCTTTACGACCACCAAAAAAGTTTTTGTTTTCCATCATTAGCATCATGAGCATCAAACAACCAGCGAGGAGTTCTATCATCTGGATGAATATCCTCGTGCAGAGGGCATCCAACCATTGAGCATTTCGTCTCTTGTCTTCCACACAACCAAATGGGATCTTTTTGGGAGTCTTGAATCATCATTTTTTCGATACCCCATTTTGCATTTGAGACGGCCACCTTTTTTTCTCTGGCCATCTCTGCAGAAGCATCCCTTGCGAGGGCACACCTTTTCCACACTCTTCAATTCTTGTTCAAAGATTTTTCTATCTAGCAAAATTTCTTCATAATGTATCCACACCACACTTTTCTCAGAAAACTCTTGATCTTTGCCACTTGTTGCCTTGCGATGACCCGTGTATTTCGGTGTGAATCAGATGACTTTTGACGCCATGAATGTATGTGAAATGTGTGTTGCCTTGCCCTTTGCCAACGCGTCTTCCATGAAAACCCAGCTGGCATCATCGATGTTCAAAATGACGTGTGCAGCAACCATTCTTCCCAGACAACCAACCACGTTCCCGAACTCCGATCCACATGTTTCACGGATCACTCTCCTTTTTGTTCAGAGTTTTCTTTCGTGAATCGTAATTTGCTAGAGTGGGCCTTGAGCTCGCTGATCAGGTTCGGTGTTCGCAGTTCGCTCGAAGCCGATGATGGCGACGGTGCTGCCGGTTGCCGGATGGTTGATCAGCTCCCTCCCGCTGTTGTTTTTCAAAGCCCTTCCATCGCTTTTCTAGAAGGACTTGGCAGACATGACTCGATGTCCGAGTATCCTTGAGTCAAGTCATGGCCCAAATGTTTGCGACGTTTTTGCTCACGCGAGTTTTTTGGGTCTGTAGACACTAAAAACATCACCTAGCATGCTTAAGGGTAGACACGTAGCCAACATCCAACGCACAGCCATCTCCCGATTCAGTAGTCACCATGGACTTTTCAGACGACAAGGTAAGGGCGAAAGTCCACAGGTGATGAACGTGGCCATAAAGGTGGCAATCACCAAAGAAACTACCTCCATCCCCAAAAATACTAACGATTTGAAATCAAAGGATCATCATCATGATACCCATGCCATCCCGCCGCAATTCATCCAAGAACAATATTGGCATTACAACAAAGTCAAAATCTCGGAATTGGAGGAGGACGAGAGTGTGGTGAATTGGGACAAAGGCTTGAGTGAGCAACAAGCAAAAGTGCTCAAACCCGTCAGCACGATATCGAAATCTGCGATTGAAAAGGCGTGTATTGCGTTTCGAAATGCCGCTTTGGGGACAGAAGGGGATGAGTCGCCGCTGGAGACTGAGATTGAGGATGTAACTGTTTATGAGCACACGGATTTTCCAGGTAAGTTTGTGTTGTCTGAAAGCCAAGTGAAACACGAGGAAAAATTGTGTATTGAAACGATGCACAGGGTTGCAAATAGCACCTGGGATATTACCTCCCGAAACGCAGGTTCTCTGGATATCGCAAATCATGCACAAGTACATGGCCAATCCCAAACATACAATCAACCTCCAAGCAGATTTCGACATCGAATATCCAGAGCCAGAGGTTGAGCACCCGGACGAAACACCATCTTTGTTCCTTTACGATCCCCAATCCATACATTCCACCCCAAAAAACCCGGAAACTCAAAAACCACTCAACATGGCACAGATGCTATCGAGAAAACTCCGTTGGTTGACGCTGGGCGAACAATACCACTGGCCAACCCGCAGCTACCCCAAGAACGGACCCACAACCTTCCCCTCAGATCTCAGCACGCTGGTCAGCGGCCTCTTCCCACACATCCGACCCGAATCCGGCGTGTGCCTGCTGTACGGACAAAAAGACTACATGCCCGTCCACCGCGACGTCAGCGAGCTGTGCGAACGCGGCCTCGCTTCCTTTTCTTTCGGCTGCGATGGCATTTTCGTGATTGCGAGAGGCGAGACCGAGTTGCGGGAAGGAGAAGACCCGAAAAAGAGGACTGTGGCTATCAGGGTCAGGAGTGGTGATTGCGTGCACATGGACGGCGAGACCAGGTGGGCGTGGCACGCCATGCCTCGCACGATACCAAACTCGTGTCCGCAGTGGTTGGCAGAGTGGCCTGCGGTCAAGGGCGACGCGGCGAAGGGGGCCAGTGATAAAGAGCGCAAGGCTTATCAACGGTGGAAAGGGTTCATGGGAACGAAGAGGTTGAATGTCAGCGTCAGGCAGGTCTGGGATTGAAAGAATGAAACAACTAGTTGGTGTTGGAAGGGCACGATTTCCCTAATACCAACTGTCAGGCATAGCTGCAGACCATGAATTGCGATGTGACTTTCTCGGATCGCTCTTTCCTTAGAAAGCGTCGAGCTCATCGTGCATATCGGCAATTCGATACCAAAAACAGTAATATGCCGACCCCTCAGAGACATGTAGGCCATGTAGAGTTGGAGCCGTCTCCTCGCCGGTTTCAAGGCCTAGCAATACAAGAACTAGACGGATGTTGGTAGCACCATTGGCATGGGAAAACACGATGTAAAGGAGTGTACTTGGTCAGTGCTATTTACGTAGTAAGCAGAGCATGTTGAGATGCCGCAACAAATTCATCCGTCATTGTTGAAGACATGAGCAGATTGAAAAGCAAACGAGGAAATCAGTAATTTCAAACAGAAAAAGAGTCCTTCCTAGTAGTCATCTCCACGAGAGATTACTTCTTTGCAGTTGGGTCTGAGTATGACAGTCTACATGTAAGTCAGCACATCGCCCAGGATCTGCCACATAAGTGCACTTACATGCTCGAACTGTGCGATATAGGATCCTGGAACATCGACCAAGGGTGCATAGTCCTCAACGATACCACTAGCAATGAGTGACTTCATACCTAGATGGTAGTTTTTCACACCCAAACGTTCGAGGTAACGCCGGGAGAAGACGAGTGTGCCAAAGTGATCATCGATGGTCTTGAGCAGCGACTTGGCCGATGAAAATTGGAGACCCGTGAGACGAGCGTGCTCATTACGACCATAGCCGTAGATACCAATGTCGTCTGTGAGGTAACCATTTCCGGTGGTACCGAAGGTCTCGATAGCAAAGATGTCGCCTTCTTCCATACGTTGGTCTGTCTCGGTCTTGACGAAAGGAACCTGCTTGTCTCCATGAATCTTGTAGCGCAAGATGTTGTGGCCAGTGATGTTTCGGACTGCTTTGACGGCAATGGTCTTGCCATTGAGTTCGACCTCGTAGCTCTCCATCACTTCTTGAATATTTTCGCTGATTTGATTAATCCTGGCATCGATGCCAGCTTCCTAGAATCCACTGAGCTTGCGTACAGACCTTTGCATTTGGATCGACTTACCTTGAGTCCAGTGTTGGTGGTTTCCTTGACAGCAGTGAGCAAGTTGTCATACACAGGGTTAGTAGCAATAGTAAAAGCGCTATCCACGATGCGGCCATTCACGTGGACACCAAAGTCCACTTTCAGGACATCGTCATACTGAAGCACAACCTCCTTGCCCCCAGGATTGGGAGTCCAGTGTGCCCCAACATTGTTTAGACACAAGCCCGTAGGAAAGCCCATGCCGGCCTTGAGTGCATCTCCGGCCACGAAGCCTTGATGGCCCACCAATGATCGGACACCTTCTTCAATCTCGTCGGCGAGCTGGCTCATCAGGACACCGGGTTTGGCGATTTTCTGTACGTACTGACGGACTTGGCGATGGACCTCGGCGGCTTTGCGATAGTCTTTCAGGAACTCATCATCCATGTTCTTCATGGCATGTTGATGACGGAGCTCTGCAGAAGTAGTTCGCTGCAGATTGTCGTTGCAAGGTGTATACTCGACAATTTCGCCTTCAGGGTACTTGTTGCCACGGAAGAGATTGGCAAGCGCGACCCTAGGTGGTGTTGTCTGCTGCTCAACAGAAAGTGTCTTCTTCTTCTTCTTCTTGTTGTTCTTTCTTTTCTTCTTGGTCTTTCCTGAGCTGTAATCAGGAACAATCCTATTTATCAAGACTGATCTGACTTACTGTTGTCGGCCTTCAGGTCGCTTCCAGCGTGATCATCACCTCCGTCACCATCGTCGTCTTCATTCTGCCCTTCGAGCACACCCGAAATAAGACCAGTTGCTGCTGCTGGCTTGGGAGGATTGATGTCGGTAACTGCACTAGTGGACGACCCTGATTGTGATATTAGGAAATGCATAAATGGAGCTTTTGATATTTTCATACCATCTGGACCTTGCTGGTGCTCATCTGGTGTCTTCGAACCCATATTTCACTTCTGTTCGTGGTCATATAGGACTTCCAGTCGCCGGGGTTTTGAATGAAGGTGGTGAGGTTGCACAAGAGCGGTGGTCGGGAGATGGATTCCGCATTAGCGCCTAATGACTAAGGTGTTGGCGAATCCTTCGACGAAGGAACAAAAACAGAGCAGCACGACAACATTGTAAAACCAAGCTGGTAGACTGAGCAGAATATCATCTAATTGATGATCAAAAAAAAGGCAAAACATACAGCAGCAGGGATTCCCACGTGGTCACCCACCGTAGTACTAATCTGCCGTTCAACTGCTTATGTATGGCAGAGCGGACGGGATGCCCAG